>JASANF010002976.1:0-12257 GCA_030248245.1 Trissonchulus sp. WLG1_4 | reverse complement strand
TATGGTCTTGGTTTTCAGTACATATTGCTGGGTATTTTTGGCTAATCAGGGGGGAAGTCTCCCAAATTTGGGCGGAGAGGCTCCCTCAAAATTTTAACTTAGTCACATGTATGATAGCATTCATTTTTAAGGTTCGACAAGGTTTAGATGGAAATAGGATTGATCCAAAGCAGATGGCAAAAGACATGCAAAAAGAGATTACAACTGATGGAAATCTACGCTTCCAACCGTCGGAGTACCTGAGGTGGCAAGAAATTGCCAGCTTTTTTAGCAGAAAAAGCGCGGAAAAAACCCATTGTGGATGCAGCTTCAGCAGAAGCTGATGAATCAGACACTTCTATTGAATAAAAAAATAACTAGATGATGAAACGCTACAGTCCCCAGATGACGAAATTCATGATAATGTCATGAACAGTGACTGCTTTGAGTGACAAGTTATAGATATTGAGTAAATGTAGGTAGTTACACAATTAATTTTGATTGGTAAAGTATTTTGATTATTGTTATGATATTTTCAATATTATAAGGATTTTTAATTATGATGGGTTGAACTGATACAAGCTTCGGACTTGTAGTTCTATCTACCTACCAACAACAACAAACAATCTCAGTCGGGGTTCGAAAGGAGCTTGATAAAGTGATTTTAGATAAGTATCTTACAGGTTGGGGGTTACAGTGATCACAGTTAGTCCGTCCCCTTCCCACTCCGGCTTTGCTGGATTGTGTCTCTCCTGTGATTTTGATTTTTGTGTTTGCTGTTTGCTACTTCGTTACAGCAAACATTAATAAAAGGGTAGTTTCTGTAGGTTAGAGTTTCTATCTTGTCTTCGGTGGGCAAATATGTTGCTAAATGCAGAAACTCCGATTTATACTGTATTTTTGTTGCAGTAGTGTTTATTGTACAACCAGTGGCTGTTGTATAACTAAATTTATTACCTATGACATTTATTTGTCTATATATCTATCATATGCACTTAATTTGAAATATAATTTGCGGGTTTCGATTTTATAAAAACTGTTGCCAGAAGTCTGTATTAATCACAGTTCTGCTCAAACTACACAAGTTATAATCTAACCAAATACATAATAACAAGCAGTAATATAGACTTGATTACTAAGGTGAAAATATACAGGTTCTATGCATGTAAAGTGTCTGAAAACATAAGTTGATTACACTGCATAATGTCACATGAACGCTGCGGGATACTGCCTTTGACGTTGAATTTCACCGGTTTTGCCCCAAATATTGGACATGTTGCATATACCACAATGGAAAACATACACATAGACTTAATTTAAGACAAAATTTTCGGGGGCTTTGATTTTCGTCTACATACCACAGGTTAAATTTTGATCAATTTTTTTTGGCAAAAAATTCGTATGTTTGGTTCTAGTACTTGTAGACTAAAGACGCTAGGGGAAAATTAATTATGCCATTAGAAAGCCATGTATATGTGTTGTACATGTGCAAAAAATTAAAAAGTTTCAGTGATGATTACGTGGAATATGAGCCGTTGAAGACTGTCGGTCAAAAAGTCAAAATTTGAAAAAGTCAAAAAATCGAAAAATGAGCATATCTCAGCACTAGAACATGGTCAAGAGCTCCCGTTTGCTTTAAATAACTTGTCTAATCTCTAACACATCTGGAAGTTAGAAAAAAAACGGAGACAAAAGTGCAAATTTGGCCACTTGGGGGTCGATTTAGCCGATTTTCTCAGAAATCGTCATATATATTATATATAATATATATATATATAATATTATATATATAATAATATATATATATATATATATATATAAATATATATAATATATATATATATATATATATTAAAATATATATATATATAATATATATATATATATTATATATATATATATATGTATATTCCAGCGAAGTCAGCCTTAGCCCTAGTGCAATCAGCCCAGTCTGCTGCCATTCTTGCGGGGAGCATCACCCTGGCCATTTCCATATTTATCCGGCGGTTGCTTCGACAACAGCGGCAGGTGCGCTGACAACAGGGACTCACGGGAGGACGGCAGAGGACAACGGCTGAGCGCAACCTGGCCGTAGACCAGGCCAAGCGGGAGCCGAGGCGCATACTTTGGCCCCGAGTTGGCTGCGAGAGTGGCCGAGTATTTGACGCCCATAATCGAGCTGGGACGGACTTTAGGTCGGTGGGATGGCAGTGGGGATGTAATGAAACGAATATAAACGGGATTAGATTAAGATTTATGTTTTGATCATAATAATATGACATCGACTCTGAAACCTAACGTTTACGTAGGTACCCTAATTGCTGTGCCAGATATTTAAGATAGCCACGGTAGGGCGCAAAGCTTTGTAAACTGTAGGTATCGCAGTTGTGGCTTCGATTTCGCCTTTCAAACACTCAGAAAGCCAATGCGGTTGACGTTAACAAAGTTAATCTAATCCACTTAATTCATTCCAGTTATCCCTATTAATTAGCACAGTTGTGATCAAACTACACAGTCACAGACTAGTAAAATACACTATAACCAACAGTGACAAAAACGTGGTTATTGAGGTGAAAATATACCGGTTTCATGCATGCAAAGTTTTCGAAAATACAAAACAGCAACACTGCATATTGTCACATGAACGCTGTGGGATACTGCCTTTGACGTTAAATTTCACCGATTTTGCCCCAAATATTGGACATTTCGCACTCATCGCAGCATAAGGTGTACATATACATTTAATTTAAAGCAAAATTTTGGAGGGCTTTGAATTTTTTCTAAATACTGTGGGCAAAAAGTCAAAACTTGAACAATAGGCAAAATGGCGGAAAGTTGTCGTTTTAGCAGAGGGGTGTTCAAACTACACAAGTTATAATCTAGCCAAATACATAATAACAAGCAGTAATATAGAAATATACAGGTTCTATGCATGTAACGTGTCTAAAAACATAAGTTGACTACACTGCATAATGTCACATGAACGCTGCGGGATACTGCCTTTGACGTTGAATTTCACCGGTTTTGCCCCAAATATTGGACATGTTGCATATACCACATAGGAAAACATACATATAGACTTAATTTAAGACAAATTTTTTGGGGGCTTTGATTTTCATCAACATACCACAGGCTAAAATCCAAATTTTGATCAATTTTTTTTGGCAAAAAATTTGTATGTTTGGTTCTAGTACTTGTAGACTAAAGGAGCTAGGGAAAAATTAATTATGTCATTAGAAAGCCATGTATATGTGTTGTATATGTGCAAAAAATTAAAAAGTTTCAGTGATAATTACGTGGAATATGAGCCGTTGAAGACTGTCGGTCAAAAAGTCAAAATTTGAAAAAGTCAAAAAATCTAAAAATGAGCATATCTCAGCACTAGAACATGGTAGAGAGCTCAGGTTTGCTTTAAATAACTTGTCTCGCACATGTCTAACATATCTGGAAATTAGAAAAAAATCGGAGACAAAAGTGCGAATTTGGCCACTTGGGGGTCGATTTGCTCAGAAATCGCGGCATATATATATATATATATATATATATATATATATATATATGTGTGTGTGTACAATGTATGCGCACTACCGTCCAAAATTACTTGCTACAGACTGGAGTTAAAGCGGAGTCAGAGTCTGTCACTTGATTTGGGAGTCAACCCGACTATAACTAATACTTTGACTCCGGAAACCGGAATCAAGTGATTCTGACTCAACTTGAACTCTGTAGTTTGTAGCAAGTAATTGTGGTTAGTACTGTAGATATGTAAACAATCAAATCATTAGTACAACGTATATACACCACATATGCTATGGGGGAGTCTTACTGAAATACAATATCATCATCGGCATGGCACAGGTGAGATTTGAACCACCCGCTTTTGATTTCTGAGTCTACCAGGTAGCGCTCTAACGTTGTCAGCGACTGTGCCAATGCTGAGCTGTCACTAATGCCTTAAAGTAACTAAGGTACTGCTGGCCTTTTGCCCTATCTTATGTTACTTCACATTTTCGCATTACATAAGTAGGTTTAGTCTGCATAAAGAACTGCGTTTTCGAAAGTTCAGACATATTCTGTTTTCTGAAAAATTATAAAAATTATTATGAATCAAAAATTTGTCCGGCAAACAAGCTTAGAGTTTCTGTATACATTTGAATTGTTTCTGTTTCTGTTTCTGCTTTTGATTGCTTTGCAAATTTCTAATGATGTTTTAGTCTCCAACTAGAATATCTAGATCATGACTGAATATAGGCTACTTAAAATTAATAACTCAACATTGTCGTAGACCCCACAGGTTCAACATTAGAAATCTTACTTTTTTTGTTCTGAAATTTTCTGTTTAGTCGGAATATATTCACAACCTGAGATCATTAGCTTGTACAGAAGTAGTGCGACAAATCACAGTCGATCTACTTTATTTGTAAGTATATTATTCAGTAGATTTTAATTTGGTTTTCATTTAGTAGACTTGTTAATATTAGTTTGGTTTTCAGTAACTAAATTATTAACTAGACTAGTAATACTAGTATTCAAAATACAGCAGCGTATGAGCTCAGTTAAGTTTCATTGTATAATTTGGCTAGAAGGGGCATAAAAACCATTTTAGACAATAAATTTTTTATTCATAAAACTCCCTTGTCGGTCAAAGGACCTCGTGAGAGTACCCACAAAACAAAGCTGCTTCCCATTCCACACAGCTTACAGCTTAAAAAAAAGTTATGAACAAAATCTCCATCTATTAGCTACATATTATGAAAAAAATTAGTGAAATATTATACATAGGTGACTATTTAACAGATTTTAGTTATAGACGGGCAGGAAGTTTTTATAATAATTTTGACATCATCGTAAAGTAAATTTTATGCACTGTTTATCTAATGTGGCATTCTTTAGAAATCCCGAAACTTTCTCGCTGACATTTTTCCGAAAACCGCCATGTGGCAGAAAATGTTGATGGGTTTCTTAATACGAACGCATGCACTCCGAATTTTCACCTATTCGAGAACAGGGTCTCCTAACAGGAACCCATTAATCTTTGTAAGCACTGTTCGTATTAAGCAACCTTGACTCACCACGAGACTATCGCTAGCAAGCGTGTTCGTATTTAGCCACCTTTTCGCCAGCGTAGCGAAATTTGCTGATGTCTGCTCACTAAGAGTACGGTGTTCTTATTTAGCATCTTTGCTTCCAATTAGGCGACCACCCGTTCCTTTTAGGGTGCATTTGTACCGCTTAAATTTGGATGTGTTCGTAATTAAGCGCTTTCTCCTAAGCTCAAAGTTTACGTTGCGAACAACGCTAACAACTTCAACCATTGACATTAAACATTCACTAGCGTAATCATTTTAAAAAAACAAATAAAGGTACATTTTTGACACACTATTAGCGATAACCTCAAATATCAGATAAGCTTTAGCCATGATTTGATAATTCTATTTTGCCCTTACCATTACCAGTGAGTAGAGATACACGATGACTTAAATAATGTTAACTGTGGGATTGCGACCATAAGCTTCCTAAACGCATCTTTAAAGCCTGTGATAAAAGCTGATGACATACCCCTTTCGTTATTTACTGCTTTTATTACATATAACCAAATAAACGGCAAAGTTTGAGTCATAAGCTAAAATCAAAATTGTGTATCAGCTTAACGAATAATGTTTGATTCCCCTTGTTCATTTCATCAATAGCATTTTTCCTCAACGATCAACTTTCACTTGGGCTCTCCTTTGATCGTTATGACTGGGTGTAGCCTGAAAAGTTTAATTGCAACACGTACACATGTATATTACAACAGAACTTTTGTTTCATCGTTTTAACGAGCATAATTAATAATTTGGCTAGAACCCTTTATGCCTGGAGGGGCTTTTTTTCATCGCAAAAGTAGTATTTTCTTTATGGCCTTGATTCTTAATTGCAACTCCGGCAGTCAGCAATTTCTGCATCGGATACAGCAGATATTGTAGTTTGTTTCTAGCATTTTACTATGGCAAGCGCACGGTTGCTGTGTTAATAACTTAATACTCTAGGGTGTGGTACAAACTTTTCACAAACTTTCAACTTTGAGCGCTTATAATTCAAAAGCGGTGCGTCTTTCGCCATTAATTTGTTTATCGAATGGTGGTCTCGCGATCTCTCTACGACGCACGTAGCTCGACCAATGGCCAAAAAAACTAGAGAGTGTCAGAGTTCAGCTGCCTAGACAAGTATTAAAGTCCCAGTATTAAAGGGTTAAGAGAAACACCTTGCGACAGCATTTTAATTTTCATACATAGTGAAAGTGGAAATATATATTCCAAGAACACATTAAAAATTTCTCTTACAGATGCAGTTGTAATAGAATTAGACAGACTTAGGAAGTATGTATGTCCTAGCAAAGTCGATTATAATAAATAAACTTTAATTTTATTCGACTGATCACTATTGATTAAAGCCGAATGTAGTGTGCACTACTTACAACGTCAAATACATGGACCTGTTTCGAGCTACGGTACAGCTCAAAATTAACATCATATGACTCCGGAGTCAGCATCACTGACTTCGTTTTGCAGTCACTGACTGCAGTCAACCTGTTGACGTCAGAGGTCCAATTTACTTCCGGCAGTTTTGAAATTCATTAACTGAGTCCGGAGTCAGAGTCAGTGACTGCGGAATCAGCATCACGTTAGTCATCACTATATTTTATATGGCTTAGAAACTTTGCTTTTACATGCTTTCATACATGTTCACACGTGTAGCATATTTTGTGATAGTGATGACTAAGGTGATGCTGATTCCGCAGTCACTGACTCTGACTCCGGAGTCAGTTGATGAAAATCAAAACTACCGAAGTTAACATTGAAACTGTGACGTCAATAGGTTGACTGCAGTCAGTGACTACAAAATGAAGTCAGTGACACTGACTCCGGAGTCATATGACGGTAATTTTGAGCTGTACTGTATATATTGACCAAACAGATTTAAATCAAATATGATTCTACACTTGACCTTTCGCGGGAACCTCGGAATCTCGGATTACCTACTTGGTGGCCCCCCACAGCCAGGCGAAAATATACATATACACATAAAATGTAAACTAAGTCACGCCTGCTTGCAAGCCACGGGCAATCCTCTTGGCCTTCTCAGGCTTAGGACAGCTTGAGCCGTTTCCAAGCCACACCACAGCTGTGAGGGCGGTAAAAAAAGTCAAATCTTATTAATTCAATTTTTTAATAAATGTTGGTACCAGATTTTGCCGTTGTAGGGGCGGAGTCACTTCGCTCAATAGTGACACCTGTGGGACTGCGGCCTGTGGGGCTACGGCCTGTGGGACTAGGACCAGTCGGACTCTGGCCAGTGAATGTCTTCTGAGACTTGGACACTTTTATGACCGGAGTAGGTTTGGTCACTGGGGCAATTTTTTTGAGTTTCCAAACGTCCTTCGCAACCGAAACAGAGCCGCTCTTGATATTACCACTGATCCGTCTTTGCGGAGTAAACTTTCGAGTTACTGCGACACTTGAGGATTTCTTAGAAGAGACCTGAAACTCGTAAAATATGTACAAAAGACTCGACTTAGTTTCCCATTTGTAAATTTATAAAAAAGGTATCTAAAACAAAACTACGAAAGTTTAAAATTTAACTTTTTTGACATTTCATTACTCCATTCGCTATCGCTATAGGCTACTGCATAGTAAACTTAGCCTTTTTTCTGTCGCTGCATTAGTAGCGACAGGACTTTACATTTGTTTTGCCCTACGTAAATTGCAGGTCTACGTGTATTCTTTTCAGAAAAATTGTGCCATCCAGAACTAGCTCGTTTTGTTGTTGCTAGCTAGGTTACTGAGTGTCGTAATGGCCAGGTAGGTACTTTTTATTGTTTTTAAGGTCCTAAACAGAAATTAATGTTCCTAAGCATAGTTTTCAAGCTGATGCACAAAACTTCGTCAATACTTCAACAATTGTTTTTTCTTGTTTTTTTCAAAAAATGAGAAAATTTTTTCAACAACTTTATTTTTAACATTATCCTTAATGCCGAAACGAACCACAAATTTTCAAAAATCAGTTGTGTATTAACTTATTGAGTTTACTGCTGTTGTTAAAAAATAAACAAAAAATTTACAGGAATTCGAAAAACCTTTCTAAATGACAAAAATAAATATGTATGTGCGACAGGCTAAACTTTTTTTGAAACGATTTGTTTAACCTTTGATAATTGATACTCTGAAAAGATTTGAATATGATATCAATATAATACCTTCGAAATAATTTAAATATGATACCATAATTTAAATATTTTACTTTTGATACCAATTTTTATATTGAGACTAGTATCAAAATGTCTCATACCATCAAAAGAATCAAAATTGTATCAAAACTACAGTAGTGATTACTGGTCTACTCAAAATTAGAATTGGTTTGTTTTTACATCACTCACTGTTTTAGAACCCCGCCTTTTGTCTCCTTTTAGTTCTTTACGTTTTTCTTCGATCATTTCCACCAAATTTTTCTGAACCTGATAATCTGGTTTGGTTTTTCGGAAACTTTGTTTAATACTAGTACGAACTGATTCAAGCGTAGAGCGTTGCGTTTTAAGCACATCACGAACTAAAAAACGTTTTAAACATTAAAAATGGTAAAACGAAACAAACGCTAGAATTCGCAGCCTGACACTTACACTAAGGTTGTCTTCAAAACAATTGAATCACTAAATCTTTGGTCTGACAATACTTGAAACTTCAGTGTTTTAAGCCCATAAGTGGTTTACAAATATATTTTAGGAAAACTTTGGTGGTAGTGTCAGTGTCAGTTAGTGATTTCAGCCAAAGTTTGATCGTGATTCTTAGGGTTTCTGGTTAAAAACGGACTTTTACCATGTTTACTTGAACACTATCAACTGAAACAATGTGCTAGTTACTTAAAAAATATAAAGATTAGATAAAAAAGTGACATTCCTTTTGTCAGTAATTCATGTATGCAATCTTTATAGTCTATTTTAGAGCTCACTCAGAAACATGGCAAAAATTTACTGTAATAGATATCCTCTTAAAATATTGTTCAAATTTAAAAGGACAACGTTTTTTTAACTAACTGACGGCTTCTTCTTTTTTCAAGTATTGCTGAATTGAGATGATGAGAAATACGTAATGCATGAATGTTTTTACGGCATTCCAGCGTTGTTTTCTGACATAAGTGACAATGGCCTCAAGATTTAGAGGCCACTTGTACTTTTGAATCCATTGCAGAGCTAACAAATAGCAAACAAAAATGCCGCTTCTAAAAATACACAAAAAAGCACTGAAAATTGTGGCGTGATTTAAGGGGTATTAGTGTCGAGAAAGCAGACAACTTTTTGTGTGTCTGTGAATTTGGTTCAGTGAGATGAAAAAATATATTTTTTCTATTTTTTTGAAGTTCTATTCAAGGCAGACAAAGTTTTGCCGAGTTTTGGCTAAATTTGTGCAACGTGCACTTTGAAATGAAGTCACGGAGTTTCAAAATGAAGTTTAAAAAACCTATTGTCGACCTGTTTGTTTAGTTTGTTTTCACCGGCTAAATCACTGATGTTATTAATTTATGCACACGAAAATTAGTGGAAATTGCTCCAGTAGCTGGTGAGTTATTCTAGTTTGAATTGAACTGTGAAAATGTGCTCAAACAGTAGAGTACTCACTCACAGGAATAATGGTAAATTAGGGCTGATGTAGTTTAGATTTTACATATATAGACAACTGTGTGTCTACATGCTCTGTGTACTTCACAATCTGGCCAATCTGATATGTTGGTTGTTCTGCTTATCTTAAGGCCTATTCACACGAGGGGCATGAGCGGGCGCACGGGCGGGCGTTTACGCACATTTTTACCTTGCTGCATTGTGTGGAATAATGCAGCAGGCAGTGTGGAAATAGAATGCGCCCGCTTATGCGCCCCTCATGCTCCATGGCGTGCGCCATGGCGTACGCAATAGAGCAAAATGCGACCTCGTGTGAATAGGACTATATATGTCCCTTAAACCCATAAAACCTCTAACCGTGACTCCCCATCGGGACAGTGAATCAACACCTTGGAGCTTTGGCCGATATCCATTCTTTGGCGCAACATTTGCAAGCTATCGGCCAGTCGAGGAACCACAAGGGCATCCTGGATTTTGTGGTGAACACACCAGGCTTTGTAGAACAGCAAGACAAACTAAAGATTAAGAGCTACTTATTGAATATATACTTTGAAAAAAGTTGCGATTGTACGGGCCTATTCATTTACCGGATTTAAGGGTTAATTCTAATCGGACTAAGCGGTTTAAAAATTAAGCATGAAACTGCCATTCCAAAACCTCCGGGTTAAACGGACTTAAAATTTTGTGCGCTGCAGTCGCTTAATCCACTGAACGGGTTTAACTACGCACGCTTATGTTAAGCATGCATGTTAAATCTGTTTAGTCTAATAGTACAGCTAGTCCTTTATTTGAGTTGAAGAAAAAACTAAAGAAAAAGAAAGAAAATTTTGAAAGAAAAAAAACTGAAAGAAAATTGAAAGAAAAAAATTTGAAAGAAATTGGTTTCCACTGCGAAATAAAGACAATTAATAGCAGCTGTTTTGCAACATTGAAGGCAAATAACGTTCAGTGCCTGCTTTAACACAACAGCTGCTCCCTAACAAAAATTGAAAGAAATGCATTTGAAGAAACTTTCAAATTTCTTGCAAGAAAGAAAACTGCAAGAAAGAAATTTTAAAAAAAAGAAAAGAAAAGTGTACTGAAATAAAGGACTAGCTGTACATAGTTTTGGAATGTGTTCAAACTAAAATAAAGCCGCTGACTTTTTTTTAACACGTTTAGTCCTTTTAACCCTATTTGCCATTCCTAAACCTTGGACTAACATAAATCCAGTCTATTAATCCGGTACAGGAATGGGCCCTATATTGAATAAAATTAAGAATTATTGCTGAATAAAATGATAAAAAATTAAAACGCCAATGAATACACTGCATAGTTTTGTAATCCAGAAATCTGGAAAGATGATATTAGAAATCAGAACTATATGAAATTTAAAAAAGTTTCTACTAAAGACGGAACAGAAAATTACGTCCGAAATTTCCTCATCGTTGTATGAGTCTTCGTCTTCTCGTTTTGAAAGTCGAAACATTTTGATCATCTGTCGTTTGGAATCGGAAATAAGTTTTAAACAGCGTAATGAGTAGACTCCATAATCCTCTGTTCTTTTGACAACTGCGGTCCAAAAATAGTCAAAAACATCTGCGTTCACAAAATTTTCTTTGCAGAATATAGCAACAACTATTCGTATCTAAAATGAGACCTAACTAAGATTATTAGCTAAAGGAGAAAGGCATAACAGGAAGGACCCGTTCTCAAAGTGACTGACTGATTAGTTATGCAGGCTCATATCTTGTTTCTGCACTGTAATCTTCACTTATAATGCTTTATTCTTAATGCTTATTTCTGTCTAGTGGGAACTGGGCCTTAATGAAGTATAAACAGCGATCACGTCAAGAAAAACTATGAGCCTCATGCATAATTAGATTTATCACATTAGATTTAAAATTTAATTGTCAACAGATCCCAATAAAAATCCAAAAACACAGCAACCTGTGAATTATTAGAGAGCTACTTAAATGTGTTTTAAAGCCTTAAGATCGGTTCACAGTTGTCCTTAAGGCGTACTTTCATTCGCTCGACTTTCATATGCTCGACTTTCATTTGCTCGATAAAAATTTAATAAATTTTCAAAGCAGCCAATGTTTACATTAAAGTCTGACCAGAAATTGTTGAACCCTGAGACAAAACAGGTGGCGTGATTTTCGTAACTGCTGACTGTACTCTTGATGCTTGCAACTCGTTCTTTTCGTAATCAAAATCAGGTGTTTCTTTTTTTCTCAGGGTCCAGCATTTTTCGGTCAGACTTTATGTAGTTTGCGATTGCTCGACTTTCGCATGATCGTCACCCCCTTCAATTGGACCCTATTGTCTGTCTTTATAATCCTAGTATCTTCGAATGCTCGACAATTTTCAATTGAAGTTAAGTTAAAGTTAGTTAATAAAGATAATTTAGATGAATAAATGTTACTAGAATAGGAGCGACACACCACATTGCAGGATTTCGGAATTTTTTAATAACTAAAAAATTATGAGAGCAAACTGGTTATAGATATGTATATAGAGCGAACACGCTTATATAATGTCAGTGGTCTTTGGTGGTGGTCAAAACGCAGCATGATGCCAATCAACAATTAATCACATACCACCCACATTTCTTTGTAACTTAGAAATGGCGCGAAGATAAAAT
>JASANF010002974.1:0-10893 GCA_030248245.1 Trissonchulus sp. WLG1_4 | reverse complement strand
ATAAATGCGGTTGTACGCATCAAAACAATGTCTCAAGGTTGCTATAGTAAAGTGATGCAGGGAATCGCACTCACAGCTTCGTATTAAATTGGAACTGGAATACGGTAAGCATTGGTTTTATCGTTGTAGCACACTCACATACAATTTTTATTCAAGATTCGATGCAGTTATTATATTCATTTGTACTTTTATTGTAAGCTCACTAGTTATACCAAAAGTTACTCTGTGCAGCAGATTTTTGAATTGGTTAGCGTAGTCACTCTTGCAACCTGTTTACTTTTGGCATTTTGTGATTTAGTGTTTAGTGCAGACACGTTTTGCATAACACTTCTGCTTGTCTGCATTATCTAACACTATGAGTGATTTCAAAAAATAATTTTATTTCCATGGAAACAGTTTAGCTGAAGTACCATGATAGTACTGACAAGCTTTCTTTGGTACATTTTAATCTGGCTTTTTACTTATCTTTATCATTTTGCTTACGATAGCTATTAAATATCTTCTTGAAGAAGAATATTGAGTGAGACATTTTGTACTCTTGTTCATGTGTGTGTGTGTCATATTCAACGAAACTTTGAGAATTAAATTTCCGAATATGGTTGGTTTCCGCTCTGCGTAGCTTTTGATGACGACTAAATGCTCTTGACTTTTGAGTATAATTTGCTATCAATCTACAATGCTTACTCTGACAAACTTTTGTCCTCCATGTGCGGTATTTTATTACCAATAATAGAAACTAAATTTTTTTATTTTCATTTGTCAGAATGAATAGAACAAAGTTTCAGCGTACCTATGTAGGGTAATACAGCTAAGGTAGAAACTAAGTTTCAAAATGATTGCAGATCCAGATAAAAAGGTTTATTATTACCTGCTCGGCTGAACTTTTTCTGTGCTGCTTACTCCTTATGGACGTATGTAGTTGTGTTGACCTATACAGGAGTGCGCTGAACAGATGAAAACTTTTATATATATAATGTGAAGTAAGCGCAAAACCTTAGTACCTGGGTGCTGGCTTGAGTAAACTAAAGGAATCGATAGGAGCATAATTTTTCCTCAGAATGACGGAATTAATTGTACGTTTATTTAAAGCTTTTTGCTAAACTTTTAAACCCAAAATTTTGCGCAATTTGCGGTTGGGTAGCTTCCTGGGAATCTTGTCTATTAGGGTTAGAAATTAGAATTGTAGGTATTTGTCTTTTTCTTTACAAATGAGACAGTGTACTTTTACGTTGTACAATACAGGCATGTTCTATAAAATCGAGGCAGAATTATGTAGGTACTTTTCTAACTAGTTTAGTTTTCAAAAGAAAAATTATGTAACTGAAAGGTGAAATTCTCAATTTTTCTGAGAAATGTACTTTATTTATTGACTTAATGTTTGACCTGCTTTAGTGCAAACTGTTTAGAGGATCTAGCAATGTATTGATGTGTACGTCTTTTCCATTCCCGGCATTTTATTTGACAGTAAAGTTTTTCGACAACTTTGAAAAGGTGTTTTTGAAGTTCTGAAAAACAAACGTAAAAATTGTTCTTTTCATTTCTCAAACTCTATATGTAACAAATAAAGTAGGTTGAACATGTTTGGCATGCATATCTGTAAATAAAGTTCTTAACAGGTCAAATGTGAATGTGTAGGGGAAATGTTATACATTATTCATTCTTACAGGGTATATTCATGCATGTTTTATTTATATCTGTATGGCGTGCACACAAAATTAGCATTTTTCAGATTTAGGTATTTTTACAACATAATGTCTTATTTCAAACAACCAATATTGCTAAATCAAAGCTAAGGTACGGTACTCATATTAATACATGAGTAGGTTCTGAGGGGGAACAAACAATCTGGTAATGTGATAAACGGATGTTTCGACTATATTAAAAAAAAGCTACTATATTATTTCGACTATATTAAAAAAAAGCTACTATATTATTACAACTTATGTATGTTGCATGCTTATGTATACTATCTTCTATTTTTTTCAATGCCACTCATTTTTTGTGAGTTATTTACACTACTGTACATAACCATACGTGTTACTGTACATGCAACTTTTGCACTCTGCAGTTGAATTAGTTGCACTCGACATGCACGAATTGCAGTTTGTCGTGACAAGACTGTTTCAAGTTGTCGGTCTGCAAACACTCGAACGGTTACAGTTTTATAGGGCTGTGTTGTATCAGCCACCGTCACTCGTTTTAGCTTCTGTGAAACTGGCTTGGAAGCAACCCATCTTTTTGTTTTCAAGCAGTTTTTGTTGATTTTGACGCTATTTTTCAAGTGTCGTAAACGACAATAGCTGGCTTTTTGTTGTTTGTTATTTTGATGCTTGGTTGACGTCGTAGTCTGTGATTTTTTTCTTGTTTTTTGTTTGTTACTTTGGTTCTACTGTTTGCTAAATGGCTTATAATTTGTGTAGCTTTAAAGTTTGAGGTATTGGTAAAAATGTGTCGGTGGACGTGTGTTGGTTTTAGGAAGTTCCATATAGTTCTTATAAACATTGTAATCTTATAGTAGCTTATTGCTGTTAATTTAAACGCGCAAAATTTTATCTTACGGTTGATATTGATGCTTTAATTATTAATTGTAACTCGATTTAGTGTTACAGTAAAGTGCAATAACCCGACTTATACTGCACGCAGCAGCGTGCAGTCTACTTATACTGCACGCTAAACTCGAATCGATTTACAAGTCATTTATAGCACTGGTGGTTGTGCTAAAAGTAATTGATACGCATGTGTTAAACCCTCGTGCAGGTGCACTCGGAGTTTCACAGAAACATGTATCCGCGTATAAATCCCTTATAGCACGCCAACCGGTGCCATAACCCATACTTCTAGAGATCAGCTAAAGTTTCAACAGAACAGAGACTTGTTGCCCTGCAGATTTGAAACTTCAACTAAGCTACGACCAAAGTTTAAGAATATCGACTAAATTCGTAACAAGTCAGGCAATATTTTGTAACGACGCATTAAAGATCCTGCAAAACGTATGTAGAACCCGAGCGGGTTTAGCATTGTGAAATTCACCCTTAGTGCCTAAACAAAAATAGGTTAGTATTAAAAGTATAAATAGTATTAAAAGTCAACAAATATTTAAACTTTAATTTAAAAAATTAAACTCTGAAGCTTGTAACCAGCAGTATGTCAATACTGTAGACGAGTAATATTATTGTTCAACAAAGTCATGGCAGTTACTGTTGAAAACTAGACCGTTTTAATGTGTGCGTAGGTTCATACATGTTTTGGCTTGCTTTCTGTCGCAATCCATGCATATATATGGTATAGATATGTCACTGTACAGCTGTAATTGCAGATTATAATTTCCACGTTTTTTGAATTGTTTGAAAACATGGCAATGCCTATTTATAATCTTAAGGCTAATCCGCCACAGGATTAGATAAACTTGAATAACTTAATCAAATGGCGAACATCGCCCTGAACAGCTCTACTTGCATATCTACGTCGTTTGTTTCCATATGATAAAGGGGTGGCTTAAGAACTGTAGTTTTCATAATGCTCTTCTGACTTCTGAACTACATCAGTGAAGTTAATCGAAGGGTCCATGTCTGTACAGGACTTAGCAGACTGGACTAATTTTAGTCTGAAGTTTATGTATATACTTTGGTCAATAGGTACTAGTTTTCGTTTAGCTCGGGAGTTTAGGACTAGCAGTTCTTCGCAGTCCACAAGCTTATCCGTAAGTGGTGACTGACTGACTGGATCAGTGTCCGTTAGTCATACTTATCCCGATGTCCATTGATATGATTTTTTTAAATTTGCGGTTCTCCTATGTCTGGCATCCGGTATGACTTGCCGGCGGTATTTAATGTACATACGCACTGTCCGTAGAGTGTCTGTCGAACTACCAAAACCTCCGGAACTTTAAGCCCGCTGCTTTTTGATCGGACTAAGTGGACTATTGTTAAGCGTGCATGTTAAATCTGTTTAGTCTAGTGGTAGTTTTGGAATGGGTAAGACTAAAATTAAGCCGCTGACTTATTTTAATTCGTTTAATCCATTTAACGCGCATTGCCATTTCTAAACCTCGGACTAAAAGAAGTCCAGTCCGTTTAATCCGGTAATGGAATAGGCCCTATGAATTAAAGCTGACGGACGATAGGACGGGACAAGGACAACTGTTACGCACAACTACACACAGTTCTGGACTAGTCTGAAATTAGCTGTAGCTGATCCATGTGTAACTTTTACTCAGCTTCGGTTTTAAATTTTCCTCGCTTCAGGTTCAGACGCCAGTAGTACGCTAATCACAAAACTATAAGTGTTGCTCTCTGTTACTTTAGGCTTTTGCCGCAAGTTTAATGCAATTTCGGCGCGCCGTTTTTATTTCTCATTACATATATACATTACTCCGTTGCACAAAAAGTCATAGCTGTGAACCTTTTCTGCTCCAGTACTGTTTAGCTTTAATTCGGTAGCCAACCCTGCTTTCATTAGGGCAGGTGGTTCTGCTGTGAAGGTCATATCGTAGGTATCATTATTTCGCATAGATATATTTGCTTTGTTTTTTACCCATGTAGGTCTGGTTAGTAGCTGTTTTTTCCTTTTTTTACCATTCATTTCCATTTCATTTTTTTCTACCATTCGCGTGCCTAGGTTTGTTCTGTGATATAGGCTATAATAAGATTTGTCTTACTTCCTGAACTATCGTAACTATTAACACAACATGGCTTAGGAGGGCTTGAATTTTTTAAAAGATCAGTTGAATACATTGTAAAACGAAAACGACTGTTAACTACTAAAAATGCTGTTCTTACAGTTTTTAAAAGAATGCTCAGACTCTTCAATATGTAGCAACACGTTACTTGTTCTTTATGATTGTTATACACTTTTTCAAGTATTCTAGATTGAGTTTAAGTAGTTATAAGGAAACTTTGCATTTTCAAAAAGTGTCTAGGCCATTGTAACAGTGTTTGGGTTTCCACAACATCAAATTCAAATGTGTTGAGTGTAACTTCATTCCCACAGGGCCATTACACCATATCCGGCACTGTTCGGAAAAAAATCGTGTCGGATGTTTAAAAAAGTGCCAGATTAGGACTTGGGCCATTACGTTATAGGTATGTATATGTGTCTTGAATTAATATGGTTTCCTGCCTTACTGTCTTAGTGGCAACTACATTTCTACTTAAGGTGGTAGTGTCGCCAAAGCAGTTTTGCTCATAGGTTGCAAAAAGAGAACTTTTTGCTTTGAAATTGTACGTTCACTGAGAAAGTAGTAAAATGCCATATGGTGTCAAATAAATACTGCCAGACACTAGACTACCAACATCTACCAATATTATGAACCAATCACCATATGTGAGCCAGACATCACACAATAGAGACATAAAAGTTCAAAAAATCAAGCCAGATATCAGATTGGCCAGCTTGTGAAATTCATGTAATGTTTTGACGTATAATTTTTTGCCATAAATAAGAAAAATTAAAAATGAAGGTTCGTTTTTCTTTTGATTTTAAAATAAGTGTCTAAATTTTTCACAATTTATCATTATCGCTGTGAGTACTTCACAGTTTACGCACAGTTTCACAGTGCAAAGTTCAAACAGGTGTTACTCCGCAACCACTCAAGCAATTTGCACTAAATTTTGTGTGCATAAACTACAACATGTCCTTTTAGTCTGTGTAAACAAACTAGACAACCAGATTGAAAAATGTGGTGAAATTATCGAATGTGAATAGGTTTTTAAAACGTCATTTTTCCGACTTTGCGACTTCACTGCTAACTGTATGCTGCATCAATTTTGCTGACACTTGGCGAAAATGTTTGCCTTAAAACATATTTTTAGAATATATAAAGAACAATGACCTATCTTTCACTGAAAAAGTATTATAGTCGCGCAAAATCGACTGCTTTCGCGACACTACCCCCTTAAAGGCGCAATTTTTCCTGATTATTAATTTCTGCTCGTTATAAAAACATTTTTCACAAGCGTCGATTCATACTTACCGTATCACCGTTCAGCCGGCAAATTTACGAAATACCACACCACTAACAGTGTATAAGGTGAGATTGTGACGTTATTAATTTATAATTCTGCCAGCTGAACGGACATATGTACATATATGTAGGTATACGGCTGTATCGACCTTTAGCAACTTTTCGGCATAAGTAGGTATTCTGTTTCAGGTAACATAATTCGTACCGTGTCCCAAATGGACCACCACGGGTCCCACAATCATCATGGGTCCCATAATACGGATTTAGTCAGTGGGACAGTGTTAGACACCACAGCGGCAGTTATGAATGGGACAACTCCTCCCATGATGGGACACGAGGGGGGAAACATGTCCCACCATATGTCCCACCAAGGACACTATAATATGTCCCATACGTCCCATGGAGGTGGGCACTCGATGGCTTTTCATGTGGGATACGAAGAGACTATTCTGTTTAATAACTGGAAAACCACTTCAGTTTTTGGTGAGAATCGCAGTTTTTTTAGTTTATTCGTGCTAAGAAGCTAAGAGCCAAGTTATATTTTTGGCCCTGAGTGTGTCTTTTTTCATTTTTTATCCTAAATTGGCGCAGGCTATCACTAATATGTTTCAGCCTTAGTGTATTACAAATTCCGACTAAAAATTTCTAAACCCTGTGCAAACTGTAATTAGTTCTTTTCGTTTTCGAGTCAGTGTCGATGCCATACTTCAACCATAAATGGTCTTTCTGCCGGCAAATTACTAAGTAGTTTATAAGACTGAATTTTAGCGTGACTATTTTGTTAGATATGCGGCTATAAATATGAACTAATCCTAAACCGACCCGTCTGAGGCTAGGTATATAGTATGGCCAGACAAGGTATAGTTGTGATGAAACGCAACATTGCCGCTGTTTTTCAGCTTTCGTTGGATCTTCCTTAATCGTATTCCTTGTCGCCGTGCTTTACGAGGGCCTGAAACTGTTTCGCGAACGTTATGTTCTGAGCCAGAGACAACAGCCCCAGTCTCCGCCCAACAAAGTGGCCCCAGAGCACTGTGCTGTTGAACACAAACCCAGCGACCCAGTGCCCCATGAGAATGGAAAATTCAAACAATTCACTAATCGTATCAAAGAATGCAGGTAGCCTATTTTAAACTTGACCAATAGGTATGTATGCTAATTTTAATATTGAAACTTTAGTGTCTTTTAGTAAGAGTGGTCCTGGTTAAGGGCTGTAATTTCACGTTTTTGTTGATTTGAAGTTTGTTGTTCTTTTGAAACTAGATGAGTCACTACGCACTTTTACTTTTTGCAAATAGCAAAGTTTATGACGAATTCAAATTTGAAATTATTTAAAATTTTCGCGAAGTCAAATTTGAAATTATTTAAAATTTCCGCGAAGTTGTGTGTAGTTTTGACACAACGTTTTGCTCAATTTCATTTCTTCAAGAGAGTTATCTTTGCCGAGGTGCCACTTTGAGCTAGTCTTAATTTTGAGCTAATAACCATGCAAATTCAGTTATGTTGGATGATATGTATCAAAAAAACCTTTTTAAAACATATTACATAGTAGGTAATATCGAGGCAAATGATAAAAATAACATTTTTTTAGCCATTTACCACTCCACATATTTACATTACGTAGTTTCAATATCACTAATTTTTAACTAATCATTTAAACGTATTGCTTGCTTATCCTTTCAGACTATCCGAGCTCACGTCCCCTTTCGTGGTGCACCATTGCGTGGACACGTTACTGTACGGCTTCCAGCTGTCCGTGTCCTACATGCTCATGCTCGTCTTTATGACCTACAACGTCTGGCTTTGTCTGGCCGTCATCGGCGGCTGCATGTTTGGTTACTTTTCCTTTGGCTGGAAACGACGATCAGTTAATTCCATTGTGGACGAGTCGTGCCACTAACAATTTATTGTGTTTGATGCGAGCCAATGGTTGGGATTTGCAAAAGGGGTTTAACGTTAATCCAGTCTGAGTCGATCCCGTGTTCGTAAGAAACACACAAAATGTTTTCTTACTATGCTTTGTTTTATTCCAAACGAGAAATTTAGACGGAGTCTAAAGTTAAACACCTTTCATGAATCCCAGCCTATGTGTCCTTATATGGCTGATCACGGCAGATTCATATTTTCAATAACCAAACGTCCGTAGCCAATTGCGGTCAACTTTCTGTTCCTTCTAGAGAAGGAACTATTGTTTTGAAATCAACTCTGCATAGTGTAAAAGTAGCAGCCTCATGTTGTCCAGCGTATATGGTTAACACGTAAAGTTAGTATGGGAACCGACTGCTCTTTTTTTAAAAAACCGGTGTTTTTTTACTATTTTCAATGAAATAATGGTCACGACATTTTTGCCTAGGCATTGAATTGTCATTTTACTAAAATTTTGTGATTTAAAAAACTTTCGTATACACATGCTAATCACGTGATCGTACTTTCCTTCTACATAGTCATAGCTGAACATCGTTAAATATCGAATTGGTGTGGTCGAGTGGTCAAAAGCGCTAGTTCAGAATTTGTTGATGTGTACTTCGAGGGATCGACCCTCAGATGATGAATTTTTTGCAAAATATTTACGCCGATTTTGTCAGCAAAAACTGTTTTGATATCAGATTGTTTTATCAAGGAAAGCGATAGCGTCGTCGAGTTGGCAAGTAGTTGCAATTATGGCATGTGTTTTCGACATGAGCATTGAAACTGAATAGATCAACTGTACACGGGTATTTGTGCGAAGCTGAATTCTCCTAGGTAAAATGAGCAGAATTTTTACTCAGCGAAGGAACCTTGCCCCTTTTGGGGCCTGCTTGTTTAGTTTAGACCTCTCAATACGTACCTGTCTGTATAAGAACTCGGCATAGTATTCAAACTTTTAGTTACTTCTGGTTAGACGCTAATAAATATATTATAAATAAGTTCTGAAAGACAGGAAAGATATAGGACTGAATTCCACGTGGATGAATCACAACCTTAATAAAAATATGAATAACTGAACGGAACTATGCGGCTGATATTGCCAACTCATAGGGCACAAATGTATAAGGATTTTAACGGCCCGTTCTGCCCAACGGGCTGTTAAAAGTTTTCTGTTGAAAAATTTCAATTTCATAGACTAAAAATGTGTAAAATTATGTGAGTGCAACGGGCCGTTGGAGTTTTTGTAAAATTGGGCCCTAGTTGACTGTTACCATTGTGACGGCGTGTGATTAAGGCACAAAGTTGCCTTATTATGAGCTTTATGATATTTTATTGTGTATTTTTAGTATCATTATCATATAAATTTTGGTAATATTTTCAAATGCACATTTTTCTGTAAACTTACCCTAGTCTAAAATCTAATGGAGAATGCGTAAAGAAAGGCAGTCCTGCAAAACCTAGCCTTAGCCAAGGCGCATCTTATCCTTAAACGCAGTCTGAGCTATGTCTTGCGACTTTGCGAGTTTTAGTTTAGTTTAACAATTGAGTCCTCTTAATGACTAACCTAGCAAAGACCTAGATTTACCTAGATTTACCTCCAACAAAATTTCTACAGTCTGATACATTTATAGCTCTACAATTGTCGTCGATGTAATATTTGCTGACGCAACAGATATGGGTGCAAAAGTGCGAAGGATAATTAATTCCTATAGATTCGTTTTGAGTAAGCTAATTATAGCATGTCTGTATATTGTTATTTGTGATTGCGTCACACTGCAATCTGCATCCCTTTCCTGTTGCAGCTTACCAATCTTACAACAGTTATTAGCGAAAATCAGCCGAATAGTCTCAAATTTGAACTGATTTTTCAGATTACGGAGAGGGGACTGTAAGATTTGTCAAAAGCAACACTACCGTTCAGTGTCTTAAGGTGTGAATATCTTGTAATCAATAAGGATTATTGCTCATTTATGCTGTAGTATAGACTAATTAAAAGTATATATGTAATACAGTTGAATAAAAGGTTGTGTCTTATGTATATTTAGAAATAAAGCTATATCTTGCTTAGGTAAGGTGAAAAATATTTGTGTTGCATAATTTTAGCATGTTGTACTTATCAGCGAATTAGCACTCAGCTATTCCATAAATTGTTTATTCAAGACATTTAAATAACGACCGTAATACTTTAACCATATACCCACAGTACTTGTAAATATGCAAGTTTATTTTCGGCAACACGGGTTCTGCTGGTATTTCTAAGTCTAAAGACATAACATAATTAGTAAATTTTTATCACGGTAACATCATCATGAATAGTGACTTACAACTTTTAAACTGATGGTCAGTGATAGTAGTTTTGAAGCGAAGACTGATTACTACAATCAGATAGTCTAAGTGCCTATGCGGTTGTGAATCCTGTAAAAAATTTGGCGATAAAAACGGCGTGTTAAACATTTTATCTCCAGCATACATAAAGTAGCGCAAAATCGTCAGCTGAGCGGATTTACGGCTGTAAGTATGAATCGACTCTAAACGTACAAGCACAAAATTGGAAGCACAACTCCCAGCGAGTCCATGCATTGGTGGTGTAACACCAGGGCCCGGTGGTGCCGTCAGGATTACGACAGTGGTTACTGCCATACTGACCTCCGGTACCGTGTCGATCATAAGGAAAATCAACGTCCGACCTTTGGCATGTCAAGCCACTGAATGTTTCACTTTTGTTCCCTTGACAAATGTCACCTGTACATTTCGGAATTTCGTGCCAACAGTCATGTACCGCATTATAGCTTTCTAAAACAGAATAAATTGTACAAATTTTGTTTTGAAATTTGAATTTATTCAAAATCGCTTGAGTCAATTTACGAGCAGTATTAAGCAACAATAGAATGCTGAAAACTGCTAAAAAATTCACCAGCATTTGTGTGATCATGTGTGTGCTGTGATGATATGTGTCTGCCGGATCAGTGTGCTCTTTTGTGTACTGTGCGCGCGTATACAACGAAAACTGAACGTGTAGCCAT
>JASANF010002973.1:0-15676 GCA_030248245.1 Trissonchulus sp. WLG1_4 | reverse complement strand
GCTTACACACATCTAACACAATATGCATAATTTAAATATGTACTTAGATATATATATATATATATATATATATATATATATATATATATATATATATATATATATATATATATATATATATATATATATATATATATATATATATATATATATGTGTGTGTGTGTTATAGTGAATATATATATATATATATATGCTCTTCGTTTTTCACTTATCCTTCCGTAGTGCAGTTCCAGACTGCTCTCTAACAAGTGTTGTATCGCTTACAATCTTTATAAGCATTTGCACAGGTCACAGGTGCGCTTAATTTTTTGTTCATACATTGACAGTTAACGTCTTTTCATCAACACATGGGTTCGCTTGCGCCAAGGCCAGTTGGCTTGCGGGGGGAGTACCCCCAGTCGTTGGACGGGCTCCAGTAAGCATGACACAGAAACTCGTCTGTTATAGCTAGAAAAAAAACCCGTCTGTAACGCCAGTATTCCGAGCCTTCCGCTCCCCCAGCGTATATATGTATGTATATATTTTCTAGTAAATCTGGGTTATCTTTTTATACGAATTAAATTGGTCAATTTGTAGATATATTGATCGTAAATTTTCAAAATCGTCTAGTGGGAATAACTTACAAAAAAGTTACAAAAAAATTACAAAAAAGTTACAAAAAAGTCACAAAAAAGTTACAAAAAAATTACAAAAAAGTTACAAAAACATTTTTGTATTTTTTATCAAAAACTGGTTTTTTATATAGAATTCGGCCAGTTTGTAGATATACTGATCGTTAAAATTCAAAATCGTCAACTGGGAAAAAACTTACAAAAAAGTTACAAAAAAGTTACAAAAAATTTTGTAGGGTTAAATGCAGTTGGGGGGGGAAAAATAGTGGACCTATTTTTTTGTGTAGAGCACCTTGGGGGATGCATTTTTGCTTCAAGAACCCCTACTTCATTTTTTGGATTTTCTGAGATATGACCCCCCGAAATCTGAACCCTCAGTGAGGGACGTTTTACAATTTTTTTTCCGAAGCCCTTGATTTTTGCGTTCTAATCGTGTCTAAATGGTGTCAGATTATTGTTTACAATTTTTTAGAATCAAAACAAAGGCAATTTGACCGTGTTCCAGCCGAAAAATTGGCCGAATTCGCCAGAAACGTCTAATTTTTGACCAAATTCAAACTTGGCCTTAATTTAGGCTTGGGCTTAGGCTTAGGCTTAGTATGGGGCTTAGGCTTAGGCTTAGTATCAGGCTTAGGCTTAGGCTTAGGTTCAGGCTTAGGCTTAGGCTCAGGCTTAGGCAATAAAAAATCGAAATTTTCAGAAAAAATCCTTCCAGCTTAGCCTAGAGAATCCTGCCAACTAAGCCTAGACGATGCCTTAAAACATCATAACGCACTCAAAACTATCCAAAAACAAAGATTATAGCCAATTTTGGCTTCGAACTTTGGCCTACGTTCACGCCCAAAAACACTGAAAATGCAATTTTCAAGGGGTCATAGCTCAGAAAATCCAAATTTGTGGATAGGGGTTCTATTACAAAAAATGCTTCCCCCAAGGTGCTCTACTCCAAAAAATAGGTCCACTATTTCCCCCCCCCCCCAACTGCACTTGATCCATTTTGTATATGTTTTCAACTGCAAATTACAAAAAAGTTACAAAAAAATTACAAACTTGCACTCGAATTACAAAAAAATTACATAAAAGTTACAAAAAAATTACAAAATTATTACAAAAAATGACAAAAAAGTTACAAAAAAATTACAAACTTGCACTCTGAAATTACAAAAATGTGACATAAAAATTACAAATTTATTACATATTGTTTGTAATAAATTTGTAATTTTTTTGTAATATTTTTGTAATCAGATTTTTTCCTGTGTTATAATCCCGGCTTCCACGTATATTTTATTGATTTTTTCATCATGAATAAAAGCTCGGATAAAAAGCCAGGCTTGAACAAGCCTGGATTAAACAAAAAGCTAGAATAAAAATCCAAGCTGGCGCATAAGCCTAGCTTTTTATCCCGGCTTTTTCAAGCCAGACTTACGGATAAAAAGAAGAGCTTTTTATCTCGCCTTTTATGAAGCGGGTTTTGGCCATTATTTTGAAAATGCGCAACAACTATAGATCGTAAGTACAAAAGTTGTTAAGGATTGAATTTCCTTCAATTTGATGTGCATATCACATGAAAAATTTTTTGAAAAATTTCGTGCTTTTTACAGCAAGAAAAATGGGTCCGTGAAGCTGGCGAAGAAAGTAGTGCCACAAACTCTAATTTTTACGGCACAAATTTACTCACATCTGTGCTAAATTTGTGCCGCAAAAATTGAAATTTGTTCCTTTACTGCAACGGAGAACGAGAGGGGGCCTTTTTCGTGGTGTTGACTTCACAACACGAGGTGCCAACTTCACAAATTTTTTTGTCACCTCTGAAACGTAAACAGAACCTACAGTTCTTTTGCTTTTTATGACCAAAATTTATCAGTGTAATTTGTGCCGCAACTTTAAATAAGAAACACAAAATTTGGAAGCGAAAATTCATGTTTAAAATTAGAAGTTTTGCGTCGGTGTCTGGCTTCATTCCGCTAAATTGCCCGTTTTTTACGCGAGTACGACTTTTTGTTTTTTATGTATTTCTTGAAACTTATGCAGACTTTTTTATTAATATTTGGCTCCATTTGAAGTTGTTTAGATGGGTAAAACTACGCATTTTAGAAAAAATGCAGAACGGTGCCTCATTACTTCTTGGAAAACGTAAACAATTCTGAAATAAGAATAAGAAAATCGAATAGAAATTCTTTTGAACCAAAAAAGGTCCACAAGTCTCCCCTCAGCTGTATTTAACTCAATTTCAGCAGTAAAGTAGCTTTGAAAGTATCACTTCACATTTAGCGGATTTTAAAATTTTATTTACATAGCGGAATGAAGCCAGACACCGACGCAAAACTTCTAATTTTAAACATGAATTTTCGCTTCCAAATTTTGTGTTTCTTATTTAAAGTTGCGGCACAAATTACACTGATAAATTTTGGTCATAAAAAGCAAAAGAACTGTAGGTTTTGTTTACGTTTCAGAGGTGACAAAAAAATTTGTGAAGTTGGCACCTCGTGTTGTGAAGTCAACACCACGAAAAAGGCCCCTATTGTTCTTCGTTGCAGTAAAGGAACAAATTCCAAGTTTTGCGGCACAAATTTAGCACAAATGTGAGTAAATTTGTGCCGTAAAAATTAGAGTTTGTGCCACTACTTTCTTCGCCAGCTTCACGGACCCAGAAAAATAGATTTTCACGAAAAAAGTTCATAAGCCAGTGCATTTACACGTACATGTATGTAATGCTTTTTGAAGATTGAAAAACACTAGCAGCTGTGTTTTACTTGAACATACTTTAAAATTTTTGGTCTTTTATTGAGTGTGGTGTAGTTTTATTGGAAAATAAAGCAGTATTTTCTGCATGATGCCGAAATAAAGTGCTTGTGAATACAAACGAAATTTTCGGCTTGCGATTTTAAAAAATTGGCTCGAAAAGGAAAGTTAAAATTTGGCACATAAATGCACCTTGCTGTTTTCGAGCGGTCGCAATATTTGATTTTGAGCAAATCGATAGTATTTAAGAAATTTAGTTAAATTTACGTTTTTCGAAAATCCTGATTTTTGTGTTTTTCAATATTTCAATCATATTCATCAAAAATGAGATTTTGCGACCGCTCGATCACGCTATGGCAAACAAAATGAGCTATTGGTTGTGTAACAGCCATCTTGCTGTGAAGAGAAATCGCAAGCCGAAATTCCACTCACGTTTGGTCTACAGTGAATGCTAAATTGTATCAATCAACTTCATTTGTTGTGTTTGGACATACTTTTACACCAGCTTGCCATTAGGCATCTAAAATTGGCCGCAGACTGCTGTTTTATAAAAAGTCACATTTCAGGAGCGCCACCTTAAGGTGGTAGTAACGAATGTGCAGTGTTTTTCAACAGGATAGTATTCAATAATTAATTAACTTTATATCATAGTTTTTATAGCGTTAGAAAGCGCTACTTTCCTTCTACATTTAAGCAAAGTTTTATTGTACAACTGTAAAGGTGATTTGTATGGCACGTGTTAAAAGTATACCAATTTGGCTTTTTTGAGCGCTTTCAAATCTGGCCACTTTTTGACGAGTTTAAAGAATAAAAATTGCGAAAAATGGCACAAATATTTAAAAGTGAATTATCTAGACCCTAAATGAACGATTTTATGATTTGTCAATTATATAATGAAATATACGGTTTCAAAGTAAAAAGTGTCTATTCACACTCAACTTTCGGGTTCTATATCTGCGCAAAAATATAAGCAATTGAAAAAATTTTCATTTTGGGTCTAGAAAATTCGCTAAAGTTTATTCATGTTTATTTTTGTGTTTATGCGTTGCGCATGCGCTAAGAAAAGTGGCCAAAACTGTTAAAATTCCATTCTCCTGTTGTGTAGTTTGGCTTGTTGGCTTGGCTTGCTCCAAAAAATTTTTCACATGATGCCGCTTGCTTCATTTGTCATTTTGTGTATATAATCAATTTTTTACAGACGTTATTTTCAAAAAATACAGTTTGAATCAACTAATTTTTTTCAAAAATTTAAAAACCACTGCACATTCGTTAGTACCACCTTAAGGTAGCGCTCAGCAACAAAACTCATGTTCGGCGCTAAGCTCTTGCAATAAGTAGCAATACCACTTTAATAGTACATCAAAGAGGGTTCAAAAAACCTATTTACAATACAGTTCAGCACTTTAATGTGAATGTGTCAAATTTTATGACCATATCGAATTTCCTATTCACACTAATTTTGTTTTTGACCTAACTCAGCGAAACTTCAACCGATTTTGACAATCTTGGTATCGATAAAAAAATCCTTCAAAAATCTAGACGTGATTGATTTTTGATTTTTGATTTTCAGTTTTGATTTTGCAAAAAATCGATTTTTCAAAAATCAGTTGTGTTTGAGCGACTACAAAAAGTGAGCCAAAATTTGAAAATCGAAAAACTTTCACGTCTGCATTTATATTCTTTCTTTCATTGTGCAAAATTTAAGCTCGATCGCAATCGGCAGCTGGGACCCAGGTCCAAAAAAAGTTGTCAATTTCGCTACGCAAAAATGTAACGTTTGCCCACACGTTTCACTTTTTCGAAAATTAGACCTTTCCTAGGACTGCATATTTCCATTGAAAAAGTTAGCAAAAGCCATACTCAATTTTTTAGGAAATTAAATCGAAAATTTGACATTTTTGAAGATTTATCAGCTTTTTAGGTTTTTCATTTTTAGTTGCTATTTTCACAGCTAAATAACTCAGCAAAGCTTTAATGTATTTTTATGTTTAATACATCATTTTAAAGCTAAGAAATCGCGTATTTCAGTAATACGAGTAATCATTTTATATTAAAACAAACATTTTTATGCTACGGCTACAAAATCGTCCAAAAAATATTAAAAAAATTTTTTATCGCAATATGCACATCAAATGAAAGCTCTTTTCATTTTGAACAACTTTCCTCCAAGACATTATGGTCAAAAATGTCGCTGAAAAAATTAAACGCTAAAGTCAGTTCCCTTGAGCGCCACCTTAAGGTGGTACTAACGAATGTGCAGTTTTGAAATTTTTAAAAAAATTTAGTTGATTCAACCGGCATTTTTTTAAAATGAAGTCTCTTTAAAATTGATTCATATACACATAGTGGCAAATTAAGTTGGCGGGATCATGTGAAAAATTTTTAGGAGCAAGCTAAGCCAATAAGCCAAACTACACAACAGGAGAATAAGAATTTAACAGTTCTGGCCACTTTTCTAAGCGCATGCACAACGCAAAAGCAAAAAAATGAACATAAGTAAACTTTTGCAAATTTTTTAGACCCGAAATGAAAATTTTTTAAATTGCTTATATTTTTGCGTAGATATAGAACTCCAAAGTTCAGTGTGAATAGAAACTTTGGACTTTAAAAGCTTATATTTCATTTAATAATTGACGAATCCTAAAATCGTGCATTTTGGGTCTAGATAATTTATTTTTAATTACCTATGCCATTTTTTTGCATGTTTTTGTTGTTTAAACTCGTCAAAAAGTGGCCAGATTTGAAAGTGCTCAAATTGGTCAAATTGGCCTGCTTATATCAAATGTCACATAAAACATATGTTGTTGTGTTTAGGCTTACTTCTACACCAGGGGCCTGTTGCATAAAACAATAAGCAATAGGTCCAATAAGCAATAGGTCCAATAGGTGCAACAGGCAATAGGGCCTATTGAAGTCTGTTGCATAAAACACCTATCCGATTTTTCATAGGTCCAATATGTGTTTCAGCAATAGGTCCAGTAGGTGCCTCTTGCTCGCGTGTGTGTGTGGGCATATAATAAGTTTGTTATTTTCACCCGTGCCGTGAAGCATTTTTTAAACTTTTGTAACATTTCTGTTGTTTTAGATAATAGATGATATTATGCCAAATGATAAATTTTATCAAGAGTACATAATAGGGAAGAGTATGACACTCTTCCCTATCCTAGCTAACTGGCCCGGACGATGCTCCGGCCGAAATAGCGCTTTTACGCCTTGATTTCAGGGGGGGTACCCCCCCTCAAATCATGACATGTCTTGATTTCAGGGGGGGACCCCTCCCTCAAAACCAGGAAGTGTCTTGATTTCAGGGGGGGGGTACCCCCCCTCGAATCATGACATGTCTTGATTTCAGGGGGGGACCCCTCCCTCAAAACCAGGAAGTGTCTTGATTTCAGGGGGGCGGGGTGCCCCCCCCCCCCCTCGTTTCAGCAGACTGTCAGCTCGAAATCGGTGGTGTCTTGATTTCAGCGGGGGGGGGGGGTACCCCTGCTTTCAGCACGTTGCCAGCATGGTGAGCTGGTGGTGTGCTGAAACGAGGGGGGGGGGGTACCCCCCTGAAATCAAGACACCACCAGCTCACGCTCACCATGCTGGCAACGTGCTGAAACGAGGGGGGTACCCCCCCTGTGAAAATCTAAGCAATCCTATTAGTAAATAGATAAAACTTGTTTTGAATAAGAAACTGAACTGAGAGTATAATGCTTAAAAGAGGATATGTGCGCATACTATACAATCAATAAAATCAGTTTTCGTAACAAAGTGGTGCCGAAACGGAACGAATCAGTGACATTTTGCTTGTCCTATGGCTGATTTACAGCGTTTGACGCGCCGACGCAAACCAGTACGTACTCTTGCCGTAGCCGAAATTGCTAATGCAAACGAGCTGCTTAATAGTATGGATCCGAACATTCCCGGGATCGAACTTTGCCTTCTAAACCTTAATGAACTACTCGATCGGTTGACTGACGTTGACACTGAAATTTTGCATGTTGTTGAGCTTGCCAGTGATGATGACTTAGTCATCAGGGAGGTGGCCGATGCGGCCTTATTCAAAAACAATCTCAACAAAATATTTTTGGACCTGAAAAAGTTTCAGCAGTCACAAGTAACTAGTCAAACTCAAACTAACAACGTAATCAATCGCGATGATACTGTGGCACACCACTCAACCCATCTTCCTCAGTTGGAATTGCCTAAATTTGCCGGTAATTTTTTTGTGCTGGATCACATTGTGGGACTCTTACGAGTCGGCTATTCACAATAATGTAAAACTTTCTCCCGTGGAAAAGTTCAATTATTTGAAGTCATTGTTGACAAATACTGCGGCACAAGCTATCGCTGGGCTTTCTGTAACTAACAATAACTATTCCAACGCTATTTCTATTTTACAGGAACGCTTTGGCAAACGTCAGTTGTTAGTGAGTGCCCACGTTGAAGCCATTTTACATATTCCCGAAGCGGGAAGTGACGTTGCAACTCTCCGTACTATGTACGATCAGTTTGAAATACATATTCGCGGTCTGCAAGCCTTAGGTATTACTTCAGACACTTATGGGGTACTCTTAGCCCCCATGGTATTAGCCAAATTGCCCCAAAACGTCCGTCTTATCCTTTCACGCAACAATGGAGACGCAATGTGGGATCTTGACAAATTACGTGGCTTTATTTGTCAGGAACTAGAAGCACGAGAAACAGTTAACTATACCTTAAAGTCGTCTTTAAAAGCAACTAAAAAGTATTCAAGTTGTCCAATGTCCACGGCTACATGTGATTTCGCAACTCCAACGACACCTAAAAAGACTGGTTGCGTGTTTTGTGATAGAAATCACAGTTCAACCAAGTGCAATGCTTCATTGACTGTTCAAGATAGGTACAATAAAGTACGTAGCGAAAAAAGATGTTTGAACTGTCTTTCTGTCGGTCACCTTTCTAACAACTGTAAATCGTCATTTACCTGTTTCAAGTGTAAACGCCGTCACCATACGATGCTATGCCGTTTAAATGATACTGAAAATCCAAATGCCATTAAACCTCAAGACGCAAACGCCTCAGCTAGTTGCAAAGAAACGCTGCCTACTCCATGCGACTCGATTCTGATGCAAACGGCTGTTTGCACTGCGCAAAGCACTGCTGTTGAAGCCAAACCCTGCAAAGTCCGGCTATTATCTGACACTGCTAGTTACCAATCGTATATAACGTACAACGCTGTTAATAAACTAAAAGTTGTTCCAACAGGGTCAAAAGGTCTCAGCATTGCTACATTTGGTCAGTCCACCTCAAAAAATTGCATTTACCACACGGCCAAAGTTATAATCAATTGTCGTGATAATTTGAAAGAAGTTGTAGACATTATAATAGTTCCTACAATTACAATTCCGCTGCAGAAGCCTTCGTATCACAAAGACATGTGCGATATGTTTCCCAACCTGGATTTTGCCGACCCCCCTAGCGAACTTGACAATTCGACTATTGATGTTTTGATAGGTCTGGATTACTACTGGGTTTTTGTCACGGGCGGTTATCAAGCTATTGCACCACGTGTTGCAGCAGTTGGCACTAGATTAGGGTGGGTATTGTCTGGCTGTGCTGAGACAGCCGATCAGCCGGCCAACCAAGTTGGAACCTTCGTTTGTGCAAGCAAACCTATCGAATGTTCCGAACTGTTGGAAAAATTTTGGAGTCTTCAAGCGTTGGAATTGTAGACAAGCCGTATGCTGGTGCATTGGATGAAGCAGTTTTATCACAGTTTCATAAAACTATTTCTGTAGTTGATGGTCGCTATGAAGTCGCTTTGCCATGGAAACCGGGCAGTGAATACTTACCTACTAATTATAATTTAGCTAAACGTCGCTTCAGATATCTGGTTAACCGTCTGCAACGTAATGACCTTGTGTCTCGCTATGATAAAGTAATTCGTGACCAGGTTGACAAAGATTTTATCGAAATTGTATCAGACCCATCACACTCCACTGGCATCGAAAATTACCTGCCACATCACCTGTCATCAACGAAAATCGTGCCACAACCAAGCTACGCATTGTTTACAATGCTTCCGCAAAGTTGAGTGCCGATTCGCTTTGTTTGAGCGATTGCTTGTCGAAAGGTCCCAACTTCATTGGCGATCTTTGCGCAATCTTGCTCCGCTTTCGCGCTCACAAAATAGCTATTGTGAGTGATGTAAAAAAATTTTTCTACAGATTGGCACTCAACAGAATCACAGAGATGCTACGCGATTTTTCTGGCTACGCGATACAAATCAGATTGATAGTCCAAAAAACATTCAAGTTTACCAATTTAAAAGAGACTGTTTCGGACTGATCTCCAGTTCTTTTCACCTTATGGCTACCATCCGCTATCACCTTCAGAAAGATGGATCCAGTACAGCTCAAGCCATGTTGCACAATTTTTACGTTGATAACTTAGTTCTAGGCTGTGACACTACTTCAGAAGCAGTTCAGCTATATAGAAACGCTAAAAGTATTATGCAAGCGGCAAAAATGAACTTGCGTGAATGGAATTCGAACTCAAAAGAAATGATGACTCAATTACCAAAAGAAGACAAAACCGAGAGTACTACTGTAAAAGTTCTAGGTTTAAAGTGGAACACAACTACAGACATGATTTGTGAAAAATCAAATCTACCAGAATTCGATTTTTCTCAAACTGCTCTTACAAAAAGAATTGCGCTACAGTTAATTTCCAAGTGTTTTGACCCAATGGGTTACTTTGCTCCAGTCATCTTACCTGCTAAAATTTTTATGCAGGATCTGTGGAAGACTAACACTGGTTAGAACGAGTGTATTCCTGCTAATCTGAAACGCTCATTTCAGCTGCTATATGACCAATTAAAACTCCTACAAACTATCGAGCTTAATCGTTATGTCCCAGAACAACAGGACTCAGATGCAACGCTACATATTTTCGCTGACGCTTCTGCAAAGGCCTATGCTGCTGTAGCATACATACACAGCAACAGGTCTTTTCCAAAACTAGAGTCGCTCCGATTAAAGTTCAGACAATTCCTCGATTGGAGCTTTTAGCGATTTCAATTGCTGCGCGCTTGGTTACATTTCTGTCTGGTTGTTTTGCGGTCAACAAAGTGTATATCTACAGTGATTCGCAAATTGCTCTAGCCTGGCTGTCATCCTCTAACCAACTTCCTTCATTTATTCGCAATCGAGTTTCAGAGATCCGCCGGGTATGTGACTGTTACTCTCACTGCCGTAGTGAAGACAATGCAGCAGATCTTGCAACTAGAGGATGCACTGTGTCCACTCTAAGTACTAGCTCTATTTGGTGGTGTGGTCCAAATTGGTTGAACACAAAAAACCCACAGCCACCTGAAAGTTCTCTGTTTTTGTCTGAAAACCAAACCGATTTTCAGAAGGTACAAGTGCAAAAGACGTCCGCTATACTCTTACTGTTACAACTGAGTCACCTTTGCCACTATGTCCGTACGGCATCGACATTCACTTGATTCAGATTCAGCAGCTTGATGAAACTATATAAGACAACCGCTTTTGTTTCCCGGTTTCTACACAATGTTCGTTATGTCGACAAACTGAATGGTCCATTGTCCAATGCCGAAATTGGATCAGCAAAGCTTCTGTGGGAAACATATGTACAAAAAAGTTACTTTGCCGAAGAAAGACTATGTATACAATCTAACAAATCAAGTGACTTAGTAGATCGCCTAAACCTTTTCATTGACAAAAAAGACGTAATCCGTTGCAAAGGAAGAATCCAGAATGCTGCCGTTAGCTACGATGCTAAATTTCCCAAGCTTTTGCCATCTGCCCACTATTTTACGTATTTAAACGTAATGTATGTTCACAACTACTTGTTTCACCAAGGGACGGCCCATACACTCTCTCATTTGCGTAAGGAATATTGGATTCCCAAAGGACGACAATGTGTAAAAAAAGCCCTGCGAAAGTGTTTAATTTGCCGCTACTGGAATGCTAAACCTTACCATGTCCCAATTCCTCCCCCGCTACCTAAGCTGCGCTTGTGCGAAAAATCACCGTTTTCTTTTGTCGGTGTAGATTTTTCAGGACCACTTTTTGTCAAAGACGTAACTGGAAAACAATCCAAGTGCTATATTTGTCTTTTCACATGTGCCGTAGTTAGAGCGGTGCATCTCGAACTTGTTCTCGGTTTGTTGAGTGTAGACTTTTTGTTGTGTTTCCGTCGATTTCTTGCCCGCCGCAAAACACCCGAAGTTCTAGTGTCCGACAACGCAAAGGCATTCAAACAATGCAACGAATTTCTACAGATGATATGGAATGGTGTGGTATTTTCATCAAACACCCGCAGCTCAACTGCTAGTTCTGGAATCAAGTGGGTATTTAATGTAGAACGCGCCCCGTGGTGGGGTGGCTTTTTCGAAAGAATAATCGGGATAGTCAAAGCAGCATTAGCGAAGTCAATTGAGAAAGCTATTTTGACATTCCAGCAGCTTGAAACTCAGTTAACGGAGATTGAAAGCATACTTAATACACGTCCATTACCTTACACCTATCCTTCCATTGCAGACATTACCCCTCTGTGTCCAGCAGATTTCTTATTGGTCAACACAAAGGAAGGATTTCCTAGCATGAACGAGTGTGAAGATGACGAAGAGTTCACTATTGAAGCAAAACGCATATCACTAAATGGCCTAAAAAAGAAAATAAAGCACCAACAAAAAATGCTCCAACATTTTTGGAAAAGATGGAGAAACGACTATCTGCTCAACCTGAGAGAATTTCATCAATACTCAAATCGACATTCCGGAAGTATAGTGCCGAGCGTGGGGGATGTTATTCTAATAAAAGACGAGATGGGGCGCAATCAGTGGAAAATGGGAGTCATAAAACAACTCCTTGTCGGCAAAGACAAAAAAGTACGAGCTGCAGTTGTGAAGACAAATACTGGAGACATTCAGCGTCCTATTGCCGTCCTCTGCCCTATGGAAATTTCTACTAACATTTTCAAAAATTTGCCCAATTCGAATCAAGCATTGCTTCTCAGAAGCGAAAGCTCAAAATTGGTGACACCAACATCACTAATTCCGTCAAACAACCTAACAAGAAAGATATGTATACTTTACTGATATCTTCATCGGTGGGGCCGGAGAATGTGAAAATCTAAGCAATCCTATTAGTAACTAGATAGAACTTGTTTGAATAAGAAACTGAACTGAGAGCATAATGCGTAAAAGAGGATATGTGCGCATACTGTACAATCAATACCCCCCTAAAATCAAAACACCACCGATTTCGAGCTGGCAGTCTGCTGAAACGAGGGCGGGGTACCCCCCCTGAAATCAAGACACCACCAGCTCACGCTCACCATGCTGGCAACGTGCTGAAACGAGAGGGGTACCCCCCCTTGAAATGAAGACACCACCGACTTCGAGCTGGCAGTCTGCTGAAACGAGGGGAGGTACCCCCCCCCTGAAATCAAGATACTTCCCGGTTTTGAGGGGGGGTCCCCCCCTGAAATCAAGACATGTCATACTTTGAGGGGGAGTACCCCCCCTGAAATCAAGACACCACCGATTTCGAGCTGGCAGTCTGCTGACTCAAAGCTGGCAGTACCCCCCCTCGTTTCAGCACGTTGCCAGCATGGTGAGCGTGAGCTGTTGGTGTCTTGATTTCAGGGGGGTACCCCCCCTCGTTTCAGCACACCACCAGCTCACCATGCTGGCAACGTGCTGAAACCAGGGGGGGTACCCCCCCCCTGAAATCAAGACACCACCGATTTCGAGCTGGCAGTCTGCTGAAACGAGGGGGGGGGTACCCCCCCTGAAATCAAGACATGTCATGATTCGAGGGGGGTACCCCCCCCCTGAAATCAAGACACTTCCAGGTTTTGAGGGAGGGGTCCCCCCCTGAAATCAAGACATGTCATGATTCGAGGGGGGGTACCCCCCTGAAATCAAGGCGTAAAAGCGCTATTTCGGCCGGAGCATCGTCCGGGCCGGTTAGCTAGGATAGGGAAGAGTGTCATACTCTTCCTTATTATGTACTCCTGATTTTATTAATGATAAATGATAAATTTTATTATTCAATTATGTTTCTGGTTATAAAAAATTTTATAATTGCCTAGTGTTTGAATTCGCGAAATAGAACTAATACGTTTTCTTGTTTGATAGTTCCCTTGTTGTTTTTGCTTGTTTTCAAATGGCGGCTCAAAAAAAGATGAGCGAGCAAAAGCTTGTTCTTTTAAATTTGATTAAAGAAAACAAAGATAAAGACTATTTGGTGCATTTTCTGTCAGTTTGGAGCAAAAAAGTACCTGTAAACTTTTTTGCTCATAGCAAAAATTATACGCAGTCATTTTTTACAAATTTTTTCACACAAACAGCTGTACATATAGTTATTCAACCTGCAAAACCATGCGCTTGCCATATAGTTGAAGGCTAGCAATAGACTACAACATTCATAAAGAAAATGTTATTTTTTCGACGAAAAAAATCAACGTTGCTTTTCAAAAAAAATCAAAAAGGCAATATGCTTTTTGTGCTACGCGAGCTTATTGCACTTGTGACAAACAGCTTATTGAACTAATGCTGCGCAGCCTATTGCTCATTGCTTATTATATAATATAAGAATATTATATAATATAGTATATTATAGCCTAATTATGCTATATAATATGCGACTTACATACCTGAAAATTAGTGAGTGACCCAATAGCGCAAACAGCAAAAAATAATACGATGTACAGTTAAGTCATGCAGACACAACACAACGATCCAGCGGAGCAAGGCCACTATTGATTTTTTATCACATTGTGTGTGCGTGTGTGAAATCCATCCTGTCGTACTGTGGTATAACAATTTTGCACGCTGCATCAAAAATCAAAAATCAAAAATCAAAAATCAAAAATCAAAAATGCAAACTTAAAAAGGTTTTTGATTTTTGATTTTGATTTTTGATGCGGAGCTAAAAACTATTTTTAATTTTGATTTTGATGCACGGTCAAATTTTATTTTGATTTTGATTTTGATGCTGCATCAAAAATCAAAATTAATTTTGATGCACAATTTTGATTTTTGATTTTGATCATCAAAACACACCTATATATAACTTCAAATTTTGTTGAACTTGAAATTTTAACCTGTTTTTCAATGTAAAAAAATCTTTAAATCGATATACCAAAAAATTGTACATGGCTTTTGGTACTTTTTGAAACAGTTCTATGCAGCTAATTGCTAGTTGCAACTTTTCAAAAAGTCGTTTGTGTAGGCAAACCTTTCTAAAAAATTCCAGAATACGTTGACCAATATTGACAAAAATACACTATTTATCAAACTAAATTTTCGTTAGTTACTTTTTGGCTTTTGAAACTTTTCTCAACGGATTTTAGTACAGAAACATTAATTCTATTTTTTGAAAAATACGTATGTGTAGGCAAACTTCAGGTTTCTGAAATTGGGCCATAGCGTGCATTTTTTTGAGGTTACTGTCAGCTGCGAAAACCGATCCGCACGAAACTTTGCAGACTGTTAGATGTATATGGAGGCTCCGAACTTCTTGAATTGTAATTATTATGATTTGACACAATATGATAGGCTTTTTAAAACGTCGCTTTTAATAGAAATTAAAATAACTTAAAATTTGTGAACAGTAACTAAATTTCGACAAAAATGGCACCTCGGCGAGATAATTGTCTTTAATTTAAGCTATAGATTGTTAAATTTAGTTCAGGCACCATTGAGTTACGTCATTTCAAAATTTGTCATTTTTTTAAAATTTCAAGTTTAAAGCAGTCAAAAAATTTGCTAAAATGCCCTCAGACTCATCAAACTTTGCAAAAATACTTGCCTGGTGCCTATCTTGATTGCACTTAAGCAAAAAAGTTTGTATTAGCAGGAAACGAAAAATTATAGCAGTTTGATTTATTGGAAGTTACTCAGAGCGCCCCCTTAAGGTGGCGCTCCTGAAATGTGGGTTTTATGCTAAAAAGTATACTTAAACTTAAACTTAAATTAAAAAAGTATGCCCCTAAACTTAAACTTAAACTTGAACGAAAATTCAAGGTGTCAACTTAAACTTAAACGACGTTTTTGAAAATTAGAACTTAAACTTAAATTATACTTAAATGTCAATTTTTAAGCATTTTCTTTTGCTGAAATTTTTCGCTAAACTTAAATTATACTTAAATGTAAATGACTGGTTTTTCATTTAGGCTCGTGTTTTGATCTTATTGTCTTGTCTGACGTATCTTCTCGAGCAGAATTTTTGTGCTAGACCTCGGTTCTGCTTCAAAAACTCGCAAAATCACTTATTGTGAGATTTGTATTTTACTCTCCTTACATATGTTAAACCCTGAA
>JASANF010002972.1:0-11911 GCA_030248245.1 Trissonchulus sp. WLG1_4 | reverse complement strand
ATCCGGATTATCCTTAGGGGCGCTCTGAGTAACTTCCAATAAATCAAATAGCTATAATCTTTTTTCTTGCTGATACAAACTTTTTTGTTTAAGTGCAATCAAGATGAACACCAGGCATGCATTTTTGCAAAGTTTGATGAGTCTCCGAACATTTTAACATATTTTATGACTGCATCAAAATCGAAATTTTGAAAAACTTGACTAATTTTTGAAATGACGCAGCTCAATGGTGCCTCAACCAAATTTAATAATCTATAGCTTAAATTAAAGACAATTATCTTGCCGAGGTGCCATTTTTGTTGAATATTTGTTATTTGCGATCAATTTTTAGTTTTTGTTGAATATTTGTTATTTGCGATCAATTTTTAGTTATCTTAATTTCTATCAAAGGGACGTTTTAAAAAGCCTATCATATTGAGCCAAATCATAATAATTACAATTCAAGAAGTTCGGCGCCTCGATATACATCTGCACTAACAGTCTGCAAAGTTTCAAGCGAATCGGTTTTCGCAGCTGACAGTAATCTTAAAAAAATGTACGCTATAGCCCAATTTCAGAAACCTGAAGTTTGCCTACACATACGTATTTTCCAAAAAATAGAGCTAATTTTTCTGTACTAAAATCCGTTGAGAAAAGTTTCAGAAGCCGAAAAGTAGCTAACGAAAAATTAGTTTGAAAAATAGTGTATTTTTGTCAATGTTGGTCAACGTATTTTGGAAATTTTTTTAGAAAGGTTTGCCTACACAAACGACTATTTGAAAAGTTGCAACTAGCAATTAGCTACAAAGAACTGCTTCAAAAGTACCAAAAGCCATATAGAATTTTTCGGTATATTGATTTAAAGATTTTTTCCCATTGAAAAATAGGTTAAAATTTCAAGTTCACCAAAATTTGACGTTATATACATCAAATGAAAGCTAATTTAATTTGCAACAACTTTTCTTCTTGAGTTAGTTAACGAAAACGTACGTGAAAAATTTTATCGCCCAAAGTCGGTTATTCAGAGCGCCACCTTAAGCAATTCCACAAAAACTAACTGGCCAAATTACCCGATTTTTCAGACAAAGAAAGTATATGCGTAAAGTTCAGTTTGTATGCAGAAAATTAAGACGAAACGCGTCTGCCAGTGGTTCATAATAGCTGACCAAAAGTTATGTCCTTGTCCCTGTCGTACGCTTTTAAGGACAAGCATGAACCGGGCTTTATCCCTACTCATTCTGTCCTCTGCGAAAATTTGTCTCATTTGATTGCGTAGTTTTTTGAAACTACTTAAGGACAAAACAAGGACAGGAACCAGCATAAGGACGAGTATGAACCGGGCTTCATTGCCACCAATTGACTCCTGTGCGAAAAAATGGCTAATTAATTTGCTAATTTGCTATATACTGTAGTTTTCTTGGAACTACTCGAGGACAAAACGAGGACAGGGACGAGCATAAGCACAAGTATGAACCCGGCTTTTAATCCCTACCAATTCCGTCCTCCTCATCTTCGTCCTCTTCTCCTTCTTCGTCCGACGACGACTGTCCTTCCTTGTTGCTGTGCTCGCTGTCGCTGCTGCTGTCTTCGGAGACCATCTCGGTGTCCTCGTCTCCGGTCTGCGCTATGTCCATATCAGCAGTGCTACCTAAAAAAACAACTACTCAAATGATATTAAAAAAACAAAAATCGAGAGCTGTAAACTAGAGTCTTCTTGCATCAAAGTATTAGTCCTATGCAATTCAAACTCTTTACGCTACAGTTGATTGCCTGTCGCATCCGGATGAGACTTTCAAAATTCGAATCAAACTAAAGGCCTGTTTATACAGATTCGAATTTTAAAATTTTAAATTTAAATTTAATTTTAAAACAAATGCCTTGTATCATTCGAAAAAATATTTCTGGCTGAAATTAATTGTGTCTGTTTAATGTGGCCAAGAAATGACACTATGTCTAGTCTGCACGAATCCTAGGACCAAGACCAACCTATAGTTTGGTTGGAATCACTTCGTTGTCGGGCAGATTTTCGACATTTCTTCAAGGCGTCAACTTGATTGGAGCTGATTTTCTCTCTGAAAACATTCAAACACGGTCAGGCGAAACATGACTACAGAACAACCCAAATCCGACAAAGCTCTGTACAACAAGTGAGGATCTATAATATATACGCCTACACCAAAAACTGTACACCGTAAGCTCAAATCTCAAGATCCAAAGAGAGAGATAAATTGAAAAGCTACGGCTAGTTAATTTACTTTGCCGTTTCGATATGGCTCTATATATACTGACACAAAATTATTATGGGTTCTATTCGTTTTGCAATAAGACACTAAATAAATAATATTATATTATCCAACTATACTATCTAATATAAATTTAAAAACCATATAGGCTAAATTTATGGCAAATTATAAACGCACAATACCTTAATTTCTTCACTCTAATTTTACTGCTCAGCTGTTCCAACCACATTTCGTTAGTGTCCGGATTCCAAATAAGCAACAGCTCTTTCTGCGACGCTGGCTCTTTTGAGCCTCGATACACTGTAGCATCAGCTACTTCACCCGTGTTCTCCTGAAAATTTACAAATTACAGCACCACAATGCAAACCAAAGCAAAATGACTTACACAAAGCTCCAAAAAATTTTGAAAATTTAAAAAATTCTCTGGAAACCTTTTAAAATTTAGAATTCAAGTCGGCTGCAGGTACATATATATTGTATATATATATATTTCATGTCGTTGCTGCAAAATTCAAAAAATTCGTTTCAGCACACGCTCGAAAATTTTTTAGCCAATGCAAATGTTCTGGACCAATGAACGTCAGATGCAAGGCTATGCGGCTAGGAAAGCTTGAGAAATGCATAACAGTATACAATGCAAATATCAATACGAATTAACACTGAAGGCACGTGTTAATGAGGGCTAGGGTTAGCGTACGTACATCAAGTTTCGGAATCATAATATTGACTCCATTTTTGTCATCGAACTGTAAGTAGCTCTCTTTGCTGCTTCCAACGGAAGCTGGTTTGAAATCATCTAAAACAAAAAAAAACAAGAGATACCAGGTTACCATAAACTAAATTTTGACAACACGGCTGAATATAACAAATAAAAACGTCCAATAAGAAATAACAGCTACCGCTACGGGCTACCAATTGTATATGTAATTTTGTTTTTTTGGCCATGACGTCTGCAGTGGTCACTGGTCACTGTGGTCAACAAAGAAAACCTTGGTGACAAAGCGTGCAAGACAAGAGTTAGACGTGACCTATATATACGACGTACACAGCTGTCCCCAAAATATTCAAAGGAAACTCACAGCGCACAGTGTGATATGCAGCTTTCTTGTCATTCTTTTTCCATGATTCACCCAATTTAACGTTGAACTTTCCGTCTGGAAGCGTTGGAGCTGCCATATTTAATCTATATCTGTAATTACACAAAAAATGCGCATATAATTAATCTGACCTCAAGCCCCCAAAATAGCTGTTACCCCTTTTAATAAAAATCTGAAGTGAAATTATTGGTGTTAAAACTTAAAACCCTTAGGTTTCGAATAAGTCCGAAAACCGGCATTTTTTCGACTAATGATCCAGAGTCACCCTACAATCTACATCAGTGTTTTTTGCGTCAAAAAGTGCGAAACACCGCACTTTTTTCCGAAATTTCGCACTTTTTTTTGGCCATGTGCGTCCCGTGACGCACTTTTTTTCGGCTGAGGCTGAAGGATGTCATAGCTGATTTGGCCAAAAAGTGCCAAAAATGGCCTTTTCGTCGTGAAAACCTTGAAAAATTTTCCAAAATTGCGTCGAAACCATTAAATTTGTAAAATTTTCTAATGTGTCTAACGTTTAAAGCTTGATCTGTATATACAGCTACAACTGGTTCAATGACAGTTTACAACCTATTATGATTAGTTATGATTAAGGTTATGATTAGAACAAATGCCAATTAGAACAAATTAGAACAAGTGTCGAACCATGCCGCACCCAGCAAGTGTCTTAAAAGCATCAATTAATGCCGATAGATATTTAGATGATTGCCGCGCTAGTATCAAAATGTGAAATAGGAGAATTCTATTACATATATCTGCTGAAATTAGCTGCGTGTTTACAGTGTTAATAGCTCAGTTCCTGCCAACCTAAATTTGGCGTAAAGATGCTGTCTCCAGGGGAACTGAGTTAAGTCAAAAACACCAGATACTTGGCTTCACACCCCTGCAACTACTGCAGTTCCCGTTTTGTACTTTTTCAAGCAGTGAATTTTTACACAAGGGTCCTTGCTTTTATTGCCTGGTGGAAAAAAATTTTCGATACGTTTCCAATTGATCAAATTTGGACTAAAAATAAAAAATTTTCCCAATTTTTTTCCTGGGGGCTACCGCCCCCAGACCCCTGCAACTTCTGGCAACATGGTCTTCCATTTTCAATAAATTCACATTTTTATATTAATATTGAAAATAGTGCATTTTAACCCATTGCAAAAAATCAAAAAGCCATTCCCCCCGAAATTTTTAAAATGTAGAATTGAAAATTTTTTCAGAAAATTTTTTTGAAATCCCAAAATCGTAATTGAGGACGGCCATTTCCATAATAAAGTGATTTTCACCTAAAACTCGTGCATAGATAGCATTATAATAGCTCTGCGCACTTTTGTTCAAAATGACGCAAAAAAATTTGGGCATGTGCGTCAGACGACGCAAAATTTTTGACGAAAAAAAACACTGCCCTACATCCACGGTCAAACTGAAGCGGGGGGGGGGGATTTTTTTCGATTCTAATTCGCTTCTTACCCCATCTTTTAATAAAAATATGAAACCCCCATCGTCAGCCATGCCCCCAATCTGATCTCTAGCCCCCAAAATAGCTGTCGCCCTTTTTAATAAAAATCTGAAGTGAAATTATTGGTGTTAAAACCCTATGGGTCGAATAAGTCGGAAAAACGGCATTTTTTCGACTAATGATACGGAGTCCCCCTATATCCCCCAAACCCAGGGGGTGTAAAAATTAACGCTCTTTCGAATAGGCTAGGTTAGAAGTTTGTAGGATGTAAGCTTTAGCTGGAAATCAAACTTTGTCCGAAAATTAAACTTTACGTGAACATTTTTGCGCAAAATTGGATTTAGTCAAAAATACTGAATCAAATGAAAACCTGCTGTTATATACCATTGAAAGAGCAACTTCTAAGCTACTGGTATTCAAACTTCAGGCTGATATTACGTCTGTATTGGTCATAGTTTTCGATGATTAGCCCCAGTATGTCAAAAAACGATGATTTTCGACAAAAATTGAATTTTTTCGAAAAGGTATAAATCAACGTTTTTTCGCTTGGAAAGTGCTAAAAATGAACTCAGCGCATGCGAAAACCTATAAAAACGTGTGTTCACGGTGAAAAAATATCAGTTTGATTTTCCCCCCGCCTCAGTTGCACCGAGGGTGCTATTTGCGTTATTTAGGTGCTATTTTGTGCTATTCGCTAACTTATTGAAAATTTTTGTACTTTTCACAGAAAAACCAGCGATCCGAATTCCCTATAAATCACCATCTAAGACTTCGGATGGTATTCGGAGGGGTTTCGGACATCTTTATAGGGTATTCGGAGGGTTTTTCGACGTTTTAATGAATGGTCGGATGTCTTAATTTTATCCGAAAAATTTGTAAATTATTTAAGGTGGCGCTCCTGAAATGTGACTTTTCAAAAAACGGCAGTTTAGGGCCAATTTTAGATACACAATGGCAAGCTGGTGTAAAAGTATGCCTAAATACAAAAAATGAAGTTGATTGATACAAATTAGCATTCACTGTAGACCAAACGTGAGTGGAATTTCGGCTTGCGATTTCTCTTCGCAAGTAAGTAGCTGTTTCACAATCAATAGCTCATTTTGCTCGCCTCAACGTGGTCGAGCGGTCGCAAAAAGTCATTTTTGATGAATATGATTGATATATCGAAAAACACTAAAATCGCGATTTTTGAAAAACATAAATTTGGTTAAATTTTTTAGATACTATCGATTTACCAAAAATCAAATTTTGCGACCGCTCGAAGATGACAAGGTGCATTTATGTGCCAAATTTTAACTTTTTTCGTTGAGCCAATTTTTTAAAATCGCAAGCCGAAATTTTGCGTTTGTATTCACACGCACTATATTTCTGTCTCATGCAGAACGTATTGCGTTAGTTCACAAAAAAATTATATTACACTAAATAAAGCACCAAAAATTTTTAATTACGTTTCAGTAAAACACGACTGCTAGTGTTTTTCAGCCTATCAAATTCATTACATACGTGTAAATGCACTGGCTTGTGAAGGCATTTCCGTGAAAATCTATTTTTCTTGACGAAATTTGCTCAAAAATGTTCAAAAAAATTTTTATGTGATATGTACATCAAATTGAAGGAAATTTACTTCTGATCAACTTTTGTTCTTACGATGCATGTTTATTTTTGCGCGTTTTCAAAATAATGGCCAAAACCCACATTTCAGGAGTGCCACCTTAACAAGTAGTTCAGCTAAAATTCGGATGAAATTTGTACATTCCTAATGTGTCTTAATTTTGTATAAACTTAATATAAAAACGTTAAGACAGATTTCGGATGAAATTAGGGTGCCTAAAATTGATTGGTTGGGAGCCTTGATTGATGAACCAATCAACAGTGACATCAACAGAATGTCTGAATTTTATCCGAATTTAATCCAAAAAGTTTTAGACTGTATTTATAACTTATTTAAATAAAATTAAGACATCCGAACCATTCATTAAAACGTCCAAAAACCCTCCGAATACCCTATAAAGATGTCCGAAACCCCTCCGAATTCCATCCGAAGTCTTAGATGGCGATTTATAGGGAATTCGGAATTCGGATAGCTGGTTTTCCTGTGGTACGTATACGATCCCTCAATAAACAAAAAGCATTTTAAAAGTATTTTACAACTTTTGTTTGTGTTCTGGACGTCAATATAAAAAATAGCGCATAAATAGCACCTAAATGGGTTTTATAAAAGGATGGGGTAAGAAGCGAATTAGAATCGAAAATAATCCCCCCCGCTTCAGTTTGACCGTGGATGTATATAGGGCAGTGTTTTTTTCGTCAAAAATTTTGCGTCGTCTGACGCACATGCCCAAATTTTTTTGCGTCATTTTGAACAAAAGTGCGCAGAGCGATTATAATGCTATCTATGCACGAGTTTTAGGTGAAAATCACTTTATTATGGCAATGGCCGTCCTCAATTACGATTTTGGGATTTCAAAAAAATTTTCTGAAAAAATTTTCAATTCTACATTTTAAAAATTTCGGGGGGCTTTTTGATTTTTTGCAATGGGTTAAAATGTGAATTTGTTAAAAATTTTCAATATTAATATAAAAATGTGAATTTATTGAAAATGGAAGACCATGTTGCCAGAAGTTGCAGGGGTCTGGGGGCGGTAGCCCCCAGGAAAAAAATTGGAAAATTTTTTATTTTTAGTCCAAATTTGATCAATTGGAAACGTATCGAAAATTTTTTTCGACCAGGCAATAAAAGCGAGGACCCTTGTGTAAAAATTCACTTCTTGAAAAAGTACAAAACGGGAACTGCAGTAGTTGCAGGGGTCTGGGGGCGACAGCCCCCAGAAGCCAAGTATCTGATGTTTTTGACTTAACTCAGTTCCCCTGAAGACGGCATCTTTACGCCAAATTTAGGTTGGCAGGAACTGAGCTATTAACACTGTAAACACGCAGCTAATTTCAGCAGATATATGTAATAGAATTCTCCTAATCCACATTTTGATACTAGCGCGGCAATCATCTAAATATCTATCGGCATTAATTGATGCTTTTAAGACACTTGCTGGGTGCGGCATGGTTCGACACTTGTTCTAATTTGTTCTAATCATAACCTTAATCATAACTAATCATAATAGGTTGTAAACTGTCATTGAACCAGTTGTAGCTGTATATACAGATCAAGCTTTAAACGTTAGACACATTAGAAAATTTTACAAATTTAATGGTTTCGACGCAATTTTGGAAAATTTTTCAAGGTTTTCACGACGAAAATGCCATTTTTGGCACTTTTTGGCCAAATCAGCTATGACATCCTTCAGCCTCAGCCGAAAAAAAGTGCGTCACGGGACGCACATGGCCAAAAAAAGTGCGAAATTTCGGAAAAAAAGTGCGGTGTTTCGCACTTTTTGACGCAAAAAAAACACTGATGTAGATTGTAGGGTGACTCTGGATCATTAGTCGAAAAAATGCCGGTTTTCGGACTTATTCGACCCCTAAGGGTTTTAAGTTTTAACACCAATAATTTCACTTCAGATTTTTATTAAAAGGGGTAACAGCTATTTTGGGGGCTTGAGGTCAGATTAATTATATGCGCATTTTTTGTGTAATTACAGATATAGATTGAATATGGCAGCTCCAACGCTTCCAGACGGAAAGTTCAACGTTAAATTGGGTGAATCATGGAAAAAGAATGACAAGAAAGCTGCATATCACACTGTGCGCTGTGAGTTTCCTTTGAATATTTTGGGGACAGTTGTGTACGTCGTATATATAGGTCACGTCTAACTCTTGTCTTGCAAGCTTTGTCACCAAGGTTTTCTTTGTTGACCACAGTGACCAGTGACCACTGCAGACGTCATGGCCAAAAAAACAAAATTACATATACAATTGGTAGCCCGTAGCGGTAGCTGTTATTTCTTATTGGACGTTTTTATTTGTTATATTCAGCCGTGTTGTCAAAATTTAGTTTATGGTAACCTGGTATCTCTTGTTTTTTTTTGTTTTAGATGATTTCAAACCAGCTTCCGTTGGAAGCAGCAAAGAGAGCTACTTACAGTTCGATGACAAAAATGGAGTCAATATTATGATTCCGAAACTTGACGTACGTACGCTAACCCTAGCCCTCATTAACACGTGCCTTCAGTGTTAATTCGTATTGATATTTGCATTGTATACTGTTATGCATTTCTCAAGCTTTCCTAGCCGCATAGCCTTGCATCTGACGTTCATTGGTCCAGAACATTTGCATTGGCTGTACCTGCAGCCGACTTGAATTCTAAATTTTAAAAGGTTTCCAAAGAATTTTTTAAATTTTCAAAATTTTTTGGAGCTTTGTGTAAGTCATTTTGCTTTGGTTTGCATTGTGGTGCTGTAATTTGTAAATTTTCAGGAGAACACGGGTGAAGTAGCTGATGCTACAGTGTATCGAGGCTCAAAAGAGCCAGCGTCGCAGAAAGAGCTGTTGCTTATTTGGAATCCGGACACCAACGAAATGTGGTTGGAACAGCTGAGCAGTAAAATTAGAGTGAAGAAATTAAGGTATTGTGCGTTTATAATTTGCCATAAATTTAGCCTATATGGTTTTTAAATTTATATTAGATAGTATAGTTGGATAATATAATATTATTTATTTAGTGTCTTATTGCAAAACGAATAGAACCCATAATAATTTTGTGTCAGTATATATATAGAGCCATATCGAAACGGCAAAGTAAATTAACTAGCCGTAGCTTTTCAATTTATCTCTCTCTTTGGATCTTGAGATTTGAGCTTACGGTGTACAGTTTTTGGTGTAGGCGTATATATTATAGATCCTCACTTGTTGTACAGAGCTTTGTCGGATTTGGGATGTTCTGTAGTCATGTTTCGCCTGACCGTGTTTGAATGTTTTCAGAGAGAAAATCAGCTCCAATCAAGTTGACGCCTTGAAGAAATGTCGAAAATCTGCCCGACAACGAAGTGATTCCAACCAAACTATAGGTTGGTCTAGGTCCTAGGATTCGTGCAGACTAGACATAGTGTCATTTCTTGGCCACATTAAACAGACACAATTAATTTCAGCCAGAAATATTTTTTCGAATGATACAAGGCATTTGTTTTAAAATTAAATTTAAATTTAAAATTTTAAAATTCGAATCTGTATAAACAGGCCTTTAGTTTAATTCGAATTTTGAAAGTCTCATCCGGATGCGACAGGCAATCAACTGTAGCGTAAAGAGTTTGAATTGCATAGGACTAATACTTTGATGCAAGAAGACTCTAGTTTACAGCTCTCGATTTTTGTTTTTTTAATATCATTTGAGTAGTTGTTTTTTTAGGTAGCACTGCTGATATGGACATAGCGCAGACCGGAGACGAGGACACCGAGATGGTCTCCGAAGACAGCAGCAGCGACAGCGAGCACAGCAACAAGGAAGGACAGTCGTCGTCGGACGAAGAAGGAGAAGAGGACGAAGATGAGGAGGACGGAATTGGTAGGGATTAAAAGCCGGGTTCATACTTGTGCTTATGCTCGTCCCTGTCCTCGTTTTGTCCTCGAGTAGTTCCAAGAAAACTACAGTATATAGCAAATTAATTAGCCATTTTTTCGCACAGGAGTCAATTGGTGGCAATGAAGCCCGGTTCATACTCGTCCTTATGCTGGTTCCTGTCCTCGTTTTGTCCTTAAGTAGTTTCAAAAAACTACGCAATCAAATGAGACAAATTTTCGCAGAGGACAGAATGAGTAGGGATAAAGCCCGGTTCATGCTTGTCCTTAAAAACGTACGACAGGGACAAGGACTTAACTTTTGGTCAGCTATTATGAACCACTGGCAGACGCGTTTCGTCTTAATTTTCTGCATACAAACTGAACTTTACGCATATACTTTCTTTGTCTGAAAAATCGGGTAATTTGGCCAGTTAGTTTTTGTGGAATTGCTTAAGGTGGCGCTCTGAATAACCGACTTTGGGCGATAAAATTTTTCACGTACGTTTTCGTTAACTAACTCAAGAAGAAAAGTTGTTGCAAATTAAATTAGCTATCATTTGATGTATATAACGTCAAATTTTGGTCAACTTGAAATTTTAACCTATTTTTCAATGGGAAAAAATCTTTAAATCAATATACCGAAAAATTCTATATGGCTTTTGGTACTTTTGAAGCAGTTCTTTGTAGCTAATTGCTAGTTGCAACTTTTCAAATAGTCGTTTGTGTAGGCAAACCTTTCTAAAAAAATTTCCAAAATACGTTGACCAACATTGACAAAAATACACTATTTTTCAAACTAATTTTTCGTTAGCTACTTTTCGGCTTCTGAAACTTTTCTCAACGGATTTTAGTACAGAAAAATTAGCTCTATTTTTTGGAAAATACGTATGTGTAGGCAAACTTCAGGTTTCTGAAATTGGGCTATAGCGTACATTTTTTTAAGATTACTGTCAGCTGCGAAAACCGATTCGCTTGAAACTTTGCAGACTGTTAGTGCAGATGTATATCGAGGCGCCGAACTTCTTGACTTGTAATTATTATGATTTGGCTCAATATGATAGGCTTTTTAAAACGTCCCTTTGATAGAAATTAAGATAACTAAAAATTGATCGCAAATAACAAATATTCAACAAAAATGGCACCTCGGCAAGATAATTGTCTTTAATTTAAGCTATAGATTATTAAATTTGGTTGAGGCACCATTGAGCTGCGTCATTTCAAAAATTAGTCAAGTTTTTCAAAATTTCGATTTTGATGCAGTCATAAAATATGTTAAAATGTTCGGAGACTCATCAAACTTTGCAAAAATGCATGCCTGGTGTTCATCTTGATTGCACTTAAACAAAAAAGTTTGTATCAGCAAGAAAAAAGATTATAGCTATTTGATTTATTGGAAGTTACTCAGAGCGCCCCCTTAAGGATAATCCGGATGCGTCTGTACAGCGGTGTAGCAGATGTGCTGAGACGACTTGACAGTGTAAGCAAGTAAAATGAATTGACAAACGAACAAACGAACAAACAAATGAATTGTCAATGGTATATAATGGTAGGTTTTCACTGAGGCAAGAAGCGTCACAACTATACCTTGATTCCTTGCTTTATCTGAAAGGCACCCCTTAGTCCCACTAAATATTAATGCCGGCTCTTGATGTAGCAGACTCTTAAGCGACTTTTATTTATATTTATTCGTTTGTTT
>JASANF010002971.1:0-10604 GCA_030248245.1 Trissonchulus sp. WLG1_4 | reverse complement strand
TGTAGACCATAGAGCATTTCCAATTTAGTCCAGCTAGAACAAATTCCATGAGGCGTTGGAAAGTCGCAGGTGCGTTGCAAAGGCAAAACGGAGGCACGGAGCCAAAATTCACGCAGCCGTTGAATGATATAAAGGCAGTCTTTCCATTATCTTCTTCTTCTTTTTCAACTGGTACTTGCCAGTATCCGCTGCGGAAGTCTAGATTGGAAAAGAAGCGTGACAAGCTCAGCCGATCCAAGATCTCGTCAATACGGGGTAGCGGGTAGCAGTCTTTTTTTACGCGGCCCCCTCAGGCGCCGCGTATGTATGTTAAATAACACTGGAAGGGCAGGTAGGTAAATCTTGCACTTGCTAGTGAAAAGACGTGAAGATGACGGACAGCAGCTGTATGTGACCACGCAGAATTGCAAAAGTTCTGGCGACGAACCCCTCAGCTTCTGACTCGAGATCAGATGCTCAGTAAATGCTAAGCGCGCTACCACCTGTGCCAACCGGCCTTGCTTGTTTTTGAAAGTTTCTAAGATCTTTGTTATAATCATGTCACAGCTGAACATTATTAAGGCTGTTTATTTTTTCTTGATTAATGAATTCTTCTTCGGCTATTTTTGCTTCTTATAAATTTCGAACTTCGATGAAACAAAATTCGACTACAAGTACCTGCCTACCTGTACCCTTAATGTATGAACGGTACACTGAGGTCTTGTGTTTTACTGGTGCACATTATTATCTAAATTTTTCAGAATGTCAGTGTGCCTCGTTGGTCTAGTGCGATGATGCTCGCTTCGCATGCGAGAGGTCCCAGAGTTTGACTCCCGGACGAGCCCATTTTTTATTTTTTAAATCAACTATTTGTGAAAAAAGTTTAGCTGAAGATCTTTTGTTCCTGAATCCTAAGAACTCGCAGAAGTTAATTTTAAACTTTCCAAACCTCCGTAATCATTTTTCAAACTGTTTTTTAGAATATTAACCTTTATCAATATCCATTTTTGATTGAAAGTGGATATTAATTAGTAGAAATACTGTCCCGTGGCCCGTTGTTAAAGAATTGAATTTGTATTGTAAAAAAAATCAAAAGTATGAAATTTACAGTCCGTGCTTTTTGAATTCAAGTTATTTGGGGTGTTTTAACATCATATCAGGCTATGGTCTGAATTTAGACTTGATTAAATAAGTTGAACGCTCAACGTTTTTAATTCTTCGTATATACGTGTGTGTAAATATTGCTTGCTTGCTGAAGTCGTGGAAATAAAATCACTGAAACGATTATACTCACAGCTCAGCAATCACTATTGTAACTTTTTTCAAAATTTAATTATGACATTTGCTTGCATGTTTTTTAATATTTTGGCATTTGTGTTTATAGTTCACCAGTAAGGCTTTGGAGACACTCAGCAGTAAATATGTACAGAAGTTAGGATTACAAATAACGTATCCACAAATAATGGCCGCGTTTAATATTTCCTGTGGAATACTGACACTCAGTCCTCACAGTGTAACCACTTCTCACTCAGCAGAAGAGTTTGTTTGTAAGGCTGTTTAATTTTCAATAATCGATACAAAAGCGATCACTTACATTTTTTTTCTTGACGATCACTATGGGACTAGCCCAAAGGCTTGTGGAATTCCGTATGATGCCCCGTTTTTCCATGTTTGAATAATGTCCTTTACAGTACTTCGTTGGCTCATAGGGATCCGATAGGGGCGTTGTTTCACGGGAGTGTGTCCCTGCACGTTGATTTTGTGTTGTATTGCCGTGGTACGACTAAATCGTAGTCAGATTTAGCAAATACATACGAATTTTTGGCTAGAAATTTCAGCAACTGCTCTTTTTGACTGGATGTCAAATCTGAGTTAGATAAGTCAATGCCTTTAATTGCACCGGACATGGGATTTGTTGACTGAGCGGAATCAGCTGTTTCGATTGGTTCTTCAGTACCAACAGTAGCTCCAGCAAAAACAGTTACTTCGGTTCGCGGTGGCACAACAGTTTTGTCAGCTAGCCGGACATTGAAAGGTGATTAATTGGGTTCATTTTGGGTCCGGTTCATTTCGCCAAATCGCCACGCAATGTGCTGTCCTATCAAGGTCAATGAACAACCAGTATCAACAAGCGCTTTGGCATGCGTTGTACTGTTACCGGAATTGTGAGCTGGCGTCGGTTAGTGACTCCATGAGATATTTCAACTTCAGATACGATTTGTGGTGGCCACAGTTTGTAGGTATGTAGGTACCTGAAAAACTGAATTTGGAGAAACGTTTCGGGCGTTCGGGCGTTTGGCTTGCAGTGGGCGGTGTGTCACCCTGTGGTGGTGATGGTGGTGATTGCGCATGTTGATGCTGACGAAACTGTTGATTGCTATTGGGATTCACTTTTCTGCTTTGGAAGAAGTTGGCTACGCGTTGTTTCAAGCGGAACACTCGATCGTTATTAGACATTGGTGTCTGGACAGTGACTGCGGCAGCCATATGTTAATACTCCATATATAAAATACTCCTTAGCCATCCCATCTCAATGATCAGCCGGCATTTTTGGATAGGCGCAACGGCTCAGCTTTTTATTGACCTGTCCGTCCTACCTGTCCGCCCTCAGCAACTGATTCTCGGCTCGGTTCTGCGCAATTCCATTAAATTAATACTCTCGTGTTCCGCAGGCTCCAAACAAGTCATTCGTTTTGGATTCAGCAGGGTATAATTGGCTTTAATTTCAGGATCCAAATCTAGATAGCGCTCCAAAACCTTGTCACGCAACAAAGCCGGAAGGCGTCGGCGTCTATTATCTTTAGAGAGCTTAAGCGAGTCTTGTCGTGGCAGTCTTGGCGGGCAGTTTGAAACTATTGTGTTTCCACTGTAAGGCGCTGTTGCGCATGGTTCAGCAGGCGCTGCGCCGCATGAAGCTCAAGAAGGTCGGATTCATACTGCTGCACAGTCCTGGCTACGGCTCGTTCATCTCGAGCCGACATAGTTACCACCAGGCGAGAGAAGGCGTAAATGACAGGGCAGAGAGCGAGGTGAACAAGTTGAGCCAAAACTGACTGAGCTGGTGGAGCTCAAGTTGAACCAAAGTGAGCTAGTGGTGCTCAACAATCAGGCAAATGTCAGCTAAGTTGACTCAAAGTTCACTAAAAATGGCAGTACAGCAGTAAGGTAAAACTGGCGGTGCGGTAAAAGCAAACACGAGAAGCAAAAATTTTAGGCAACCTCGCCATGTAACAGCGCATTCACTAACTCTAAAAAACACGGTTGCAATAACATAAAAGTGTAAGACACTAGTCAAAACATAACTTAGAAAAGTTCAAAAATATGCCCCAAAAATAGATAAAATGTTTACGCAGAAGTTTTGGCGCCATATAAAAAGTGGCATACGATAGAGTAGAATACAAGGGGGGGTAGCAGCAATTTAGATTCTCAAATGCAACTTAAATTAATTTGATTAGCCAGTCATGTTACAGTAGTGTTATTTAATAACACTGAAAGGGTAGGCCTTTCAGTGTTATTAAATAGAGTAAGTTTGAATTCTTTGTTTGTATGCAAGAAAATGTACTCATACAGTATTCTAGAAACCGTTCGTTGATTTATTATCATTTAATTATCACTCAACAATTTAGCATTTTTTATAATTTGCTGTGTTATATTGTTTGATTAACCATTGTATTTGTTTTTGTATAGAATGTTATGTTACGTTTATTATCAAGTAAATAAAATAAAATTATAGTTGTTTCAACAAATTGTCGTCTCTCTTGTACTTTATCAAAGTATTAGGTAGGAACACCAAATTACAGCTTCTGTGCGGGCGATTTGTTTTTTCACATCAAAATTGCTTTCTAAATGTAAAATTAACGGTCAAACGCAGCTTTAAGTGTCGAAGCGCCGCTTTCTGTGTGTGTGTCTAGCATTAGAAGAATAATCCATGGACATTTAGAGTTTAAGCCATACAATTCCTGTCAGAGCCATACGAGAGTATTTTGGTCCAAAAAAGCTGCCAGTTGCAACCGAGAGTTTTCGCAGCTGCAAAAGAGTAGTCCATTTCAGAAGCAGTGGTTAGCGTTTTTCTAGGATTAAGCTGTGTAAGGAATAATTTGACGGTATTATATATGTAGCTGAATGCAAAATTGATGTTATTTTATTTTAGCAGTTAAATCTTGGTTCATTTGGCTAGCCGCTAGACCAAACAGATTTGTTACCGACCACAATTTCTACTAGCTACAGACTACGGAACGGAGTCAAGGCGGAGTTGATGCCCCTTGTTTCCAGAGTTGCAGTAAATACAGTTACAAGTAGACTGTGACTCCAGAGTCCGTAGCAAGTTACTTTGGTCGGCAGTGAACTTGAATGCGCATACATACGCTTGCTTACAGGTTACAAATTTTTGACCGACCGTACAATACAAAACTTCCCAGTATACTTAATAACTGCATATAGTGCTCAAAAGACAAGAGTATGATACATTTTTATCTAATTTATTGGAGTGGAGCGCCATTGGACTTTTTTGTGTGATAGGAAAGAGGTGTTTCATGCTTTTCATTTTTTACCAATTTTCACTTTTTTAGATACAACACAATTTGTACTGCCGCCTGGCTTGTTACCTAAAAAGTATTCGCTAAAAAACCACCTCGCAGGGAGCGTTTTCTTGCACCGAGAAAAGGAGGTCTCTTCTCAAATTATACGTCCTAATCTCAGCTGCCGTCACATTTGATGCAAAAGGTGGAATGGCCAATAAATTTAGGATCGCCTTAGCAAAATGGCCAGAACAAGGAAGAGTGATATTCGTTTCGCTGTTCTACACTCTTGATAGATAATAGTTTAACCCTTTCATTCATAATGTTGCTTCAGAGCAACAATTGGCCCTAACTTCTACTAGTCTACTAGTGAAACCTGTCGGCCTGATGTTTCACAAATTCATGTCCTTCATGAGGATACCTTAGGTATCCGAGTGAATCGAGCTGGTGGCCGAGTGGTCTGGCGTGACAGTACTGCCACAAAGTTGTTTCTGGGAAGCATGCCTAGTCTTTGGCAGCGGATCAAATCCCGGCCAGAGCTTGGACTTAGTGCAATTTAGAAAAATTCATGAAGGAAAGGGTTAACGAAGTTTTTCTAGTTCAAAAATTTACATCTTTCCTGCAGGTTTCAAGGAAGTTGTTTACAACTTACACTGTTTCCACCGGCGAAAACCAGCTTTAAAATCGATACTTTAAATTCTATTAGCTTTTTCTCAACTGCTTTGTCTTACAATCCAGTCAACCACGTCATTGTTAAACGATTAGGTCATCAAAATCACATCAAAATATCAGTGCAATGTTCAAGGATATGCTATGCCCGATCGATCACCGATGTCACAAAGTTTATACAGACTTGAAGTTTGCGCGCTTATAACTGAAAAGCGATGCGTCGCAGACCCTTAACCAGACCCTTAACCAGCGCATTATGTTTTGGTCACCATTAAATTCTCTGTCGAATGATGGTTTTGCGATCCCGATCTCGTTTAGAATTGTCACAAGAAATTGAGCCTGCTTCACAATGACAAGTTTGTGGTGGAACTGCCACGCCTAACCATTCAGTCACCGACTGCTTCACTCGAATACCTAAGGCGTCCTCGTGAAGTAACTGATTCTGTGAAACATAAACCCAACAGATTTCACTAGTGTTTTTACTGGAATTTACTGAATTATGCATGAAGGTAGTACCGACGTTTCAGCTTGCAAGTGCATGTTCTAGGCCCATGTCTAGTCTCTAGCCAGATTAGGCCGGGCGGGCGCAGTGGTGTGTGAGGGTAGAGTGTGGCAGAACTAATTGTTGTGAGGTGTTGGGCCAGTGTCTCAGGCCGACAGGCCAACAGGCAGTCTTCCCGTGCCAACCATTAATGCGCCTAATTCCAGCAGAGGGGTGCGTCTGCCCGTCCCGGACCCTCTCGGCTCGGCACCTCGCCTGGATATGGGCTCGGGCTGGATTCCTTCCTCCTCTCTCTGCAGCCTGGACTTGTTGGGTAATATAGTTAGTGATTAGACAGGCAGCCCCACCGCACGTATATATAACACGGCCGGCCTGCTTATATCATCTAAGCATTCTATTATATGGCATGTTTCACAGATAAAAGTTTCGTGAGATTTCAGCAAAGGCCTAGCGTGTGGGTCTGTACCTTCGAATTTTGCATAGCTCCGCACTTTCAAGCCCGTCTTTTCGTACTGTCTTCGTGCTACTTTACATTAGACGCACAAAAACTGTACTGACAGTCAGCCAAGCTCCGATGGCAACTAGGCTATCAATGTTTTATCTGCTGCGTCTTCATTTAAAATTACCCATTAGTTTGTTGCAGTGATAATAAGATCATTTTTGTCGTACTATGTATTTGTCTTCATACATTTCTCAATAGGTAGTAAGCACTTGCACGAGTAGCGCACTACCTTGCATCCCTGGATTATATACATGCCATTAGTTACATAGTCACTTATCCGTCACAGAGACTAAAAGCAGTCAAGGGCTCCAGACCTACAAGCTATCGAAAGACTGAAAAAAGTCTGATCTTCATGAACCCTTATAGTGCAGAGCCGATTGCAGACAAAACACGTCAACTTTGGTAAAGACTAAAAGGACAAGCTTCGTTCACAAGTGCGTACATTAAAGTTAAACTAAGGGCCAATTCCTAAAATGGATTAAACGGATTAGATTAAAATTTGTTTGCCTAATAACTTATCACTATGTTGAGGTAGACTTAAAAAATTTTGTGCACAAACGGAAGGTGTTACCAATAGTTGCTATCGCAAATTTCGTATGAATTGATAAACGATATCATGAATTATTGGCAAACAAATTTTAATCCATTTTAGGAATTGGCCCTAAGAAAATTAGGTTCGGGCTGAATATCCAGGAGGAACAAACTCTACTGCACAGAAACGTTCTGCTACAGTACAGAGTGCATACCTGAATGTATTCGCTCCACGATCAATGTAGCCTTAACAAGGAAGATTTGTTTTGGTAGAAAGCACAACTTTTTTCCAAAAGGCACAAAAAAAGCTGAAATGTAGTTTGAACCATTAATTTTACTGAATTGTTAGAAACTACTTTACGTATGTAATTTGGGTAAAAGCGTATTTTTTCCGAATAGGTAAAGCAACGCCCATGTAACCAAAGCTAGCCAAAACAATGCTCTTGTCGCATAATAAGATTGTCACTCTTCACCCACACTAAGTCAGTAAAAGTGCGTCACTGAAGCTGTTTTCTGCGGGAAAATAAGTAGGAGGTCATTTTAAGCAGGTGCTGTTGCAAAAGCCAAACTAAATAAATATATAAATGTAATTATTGTGATTTTTTATTTTTTGCTTTTTTACTCAGGCTCAGGTTGGGTATCTTTGTTAGTTTCATTTTTTAATTTTTTAAAAAAAGCCTGCCCGACCTAGTGGTCAGCTATTCACAACAACTGCCAAGGGCATAGAAATCTCGCCTAGACCTTGCTTTTTCTCCATTGTGTTCGATTTATGCTTACAGCCTTATATCCATTCGACTGCCACAATGACACTATAAGTTGATCTTATGACCCCAATCTGATCTTATATATCTAGTCTCCGTTTCTACTGGACAAGAAAAATATGAATCACAAATCAATGATTAAGGGTCTTATGGCAAAATTATTATTAATATTAATTTGGCCGGGTTCCCACTGAATCGAATGATGGTTTTGCGATCTCTCGTTGATAAGTTGATCTCTCGTTTTGTCGTTACTCGTTATATATAGTCTACGAGACAGAAACGTAAAATAAGATACACAAAGCAAAAACTAAAACTCTTCTTTCAGAGATACTATATAAATGCTGGGTTCCCTTCCCACCATGCAGAAATAAGAAATGAAACACGAAATACGGCATTTCAATAATAAGGGGGCATTTTTGCTAGACATAAGAAAGTCGTAATAAGCTTGCGTTAATTTGAAACTAGTAAGTATTATATCAGTGTGAAAGATGAGAACAGAACGGTCAATGTAAATATCAGATTTCTGCATACGCCACTGGCTAAAAAAGCGCTTGAATAAGCGTTATGTGAGCTACTGTTAACGAAATAATGCCTGAACAAGAGTGTTGCTAGTCCAAAATTGTCCCACGTTAGGGACCTATCCAGTATTCAAAACTAGGGCAGACAGACAAGTCGTCAAGTCAAAGCATCCTTTGGTCATTTCGACAAGTTTTTTTGATTTAGCACGTGTAAGTTTATTGTACAGAGCGATGCTAATTATGTCAAGGTATGACACGCAGTAGGAACTAAGAGCTTTAAGTGTATAAGGTATAAGTATTGTCAAAGCGGCGCCACATGGAAGGGTTAAAAAGGGTTAAGTTCAGGGAATCTTGAAGCAAAACGAGGTCACTGTCGAGACAGAATAAACTGTTCTCGACTTGTTCCTAACACTAGCTACTGTGTGAATTGTGTGAATAGGCTATTCTTGTAATTGCTTGGCTTAGTTGCGCAATCACGTGACAGCTAATTTGCGTATTGATAGTTTTTGTTTGCAGTTACTGTCTGCGTATATAGAATGTATAGTTAAATTGAGTCTGGCTATTGTCTGTGTTGCACTGCTGTGCAGTAGTATGTAATAAACGAATGGCAGCAGAGTGGCATTCCAACTTAGGCCCGTAAGTAGTATAGTGCGAGTATCTCAGGGCAGATTGGGTAGGGTTCAGGAGCCTATCTTTAGCGTGTAAAATCCCCCGTGCTGCAGTCTATCGATTTGGGTAGGGTTCAGGAGCCTATCTTTATTGTGTAATTGGGTAGGGTTCAGGAGCCAAGCGTGTGGTTAGCTAGCTGGCTGGCTTGCATGACAGCTGACGCTGTCAATTATTTTTTAAAAATTTGTAATATTTTTTCAATTAGGTAATAATTTTTACTTAATTTTTAACAAAATTACTTAATGCAGTCAATTAAAAACTTTCTTTGAGTATATATTTTTTTTTTAAATTTTTGTTTTAATTTTTTTTTCAAAATTATTAATTATTAATTTATGTAATTAAATCTTATTTTTTAATATGAAATTAAATTTTAATTATATTAAAACCCCACAAATTTTCACGTATTGTGGTCAATTTTTGAAATAACTAAAATATGTAGTGCAAGTGAAATGAATGCTAGCAGTGTGTGTGTGTAACAGCTGCCTGGCTAGTTGTCTTACGGTAGTTTTTCCTATGTTGACACCGCACATTTTACGGGCATGGACGATTTCTCAGCCGTTACTGAGTGGATTTAGGTCATCAATAGGTCATCTTGTAGATAATTTTATGTAGTACAAGTTGATATACTCAGCTAAGCTCAACTCCTACGCTAACACCAGATATACCTGTTTTAGTACAAGCCCCTCAATTTTCAGTAACTTGTGTAGTAATTTCCTATGAAGTAAACCCTATGCTAATTTTCCTACACCGCATGGAAGATTTCTCAGTGGTTATAGATCCGATCAAGACGATTAATACGTCATCTTGTAGCCTAGCATAAGTACTACAAGTTGATATACTCAGCAAAGCTAAATTCCTACGCTAAGGTTAGTAAACCCTATGCTAAATTTAGTTAGCAACCACAAAAAGTGGAAAGGTGTCCGTCTGTGTAGTTGCTATTAGTAGATATGACAGGATCCTAGGTTGACAGAATGTGTGACGTCATTGACAGAATCATGACTCATGGCGTCGGTTATAGCTGTCAGAATTGTAGGTAAATTGGCATTTTGGCGTCATCAGCTACCTAGGGTGATAAATTGACTTTTTGGCGTCATCAGCTACCTAGGGGGAGCACTGGCGTAAGCAGCAATATATTTTGTTATTACCTAGCCCCCTCCTAAATTATTTATTACCTAGCCCCCTCCTTGGCAATTACCTAGCCAATACTTATTACCTAGCCAATACTTATTACCAGGCCCCTCCTTGGCAATTACCTAGCCAATACTTATTACCTAGCCAATACTTATTACCAGGCCCCTCCTTGGCAATTACCTAGCCAATACTTGGTCCCCCTCCTAGATAATTACCTAGCCCCCTCCGTCAAGTATAGACAAGTGGGGCTCGATCTAAGAATAACTACAAAAAAAACACAGTAAATTTCAATAAACTTTATTATTTACGATAAACAATATAATTACGATAAACAATATAATTACGATAAACAATATAATTACGATAAACAATGATACTAAATCAATCTTAGTACTATAAACAATGATAACGAAATAGTTACGACAAACAGTATTACAAAATAAATCTTAGTACGATAAACAATGACAGTTATGCAATATTATGTAATAGTACGCAATGATAATAACAATTAACAATACAATGTGTCACCATTCTTGAAGATGCATGTGTAAAATTTTGATGTTTAGTTGATTTTCTCCAAAATCGGTCAACGCATCAGCGAGTTGACTCTTGTATATTGTTCGGCTTAACTTCACTACGCCATTCTTGTCGGTGATGTGTACATGTAGGAAATCTTGGGTTGGTACACTGGAGACGAAACGTAGCGACAGCAAATGATTCAACTGAGCCGATGTAAGTGGTGCTCCGTCTTCTGTGAAAACTTGATATTCCACATAACGGGCGTTGTCTGTTGAAATTACACCCTTTTCCACTTTGACATTGGGC
>JASANF010002970.1:0-12154 GCA_030248245.1 Trissonchulus sp. WLG1_4 | reverse complement strand
GGGAGCTGCTTGGTTATTGAGTTGATATAAACCAGGAAAGGGTAAGGGATAGAACGCACCCCTGTGGTACGCCACTGCGGAAGCGCCTTGACTTGCTGCTTTTTCCCTCGAAGACCACTTTGTTGTATCTCTCTTCTAGGTATGCTCGGATCCACTTTATGAGGCAAACGGGTAGTCTCAGTTTTAGTAGTTCGTTCAGAATCCCGGTGTGCCATACTCTGTCAAATGCTCTTGAGAAGTCAATCAGAGTTAGCACTGTTCTGGCAGCAGGTTTCTATTTATTGAATCCATCTGCTATAGACTGGGTGATGCGGAGTACTTGATCTTGAGTGGACCGCATTTGCCGGAAGCCTGCTTGATTTTGGTCAATTGCTTGGTTTTGTTCCAGCCAGAAACATAGTCGGTCTTTTTTGAACCGTTCCATAACTTTCGCAATACATGATGTCAGCGCTACAGGGCGATAGTTAGAGACATCTGCAGCGCTTTTTCCCGGCTTGAGGATTGGAATTATATTAGCACACTTCCATTTGCTATCACAGTAGCCGTAGGAGTAGCACTTGTTGCACACAGCTAACAGAAAGAGCTTGCCCAGGGTGGTGAGATGCTTTAAGCTGGCGTTGCTGATACCGTCAGGTCCTGGCGCGGCTTTCACTTTCAGTCGACTTAGGATCAGTGATAGCTCGCTGAGTGAAAATTTTTTGCACATGTCTCTTGACTCTGGGGCGTGCGAGCACGGGTTGGTTAGACTGTCTTTCACATAGTGGACGGTCGGGCGGTCAGCTTTGCTTGGCTTGGTGCTGGATACTGCTGCGTATTCTTTTATAAACCCGTTTGCTTTTTCTTTGGGGTTGGCAAGGCATTTATTGCCCCTTATGATGCTAGGACCATCGCAGGCGCGCTGGTTTCCGCCAGACATTCCCCGGATGGTGCGCCATACTTGGGCTTGGTTAGTTCTAGCGTTCAAGGATGACGCAAACTCTTTACAAGCCGTTTCCTTGGCCTCACAGATCAGTTTTCGCCTGTCTTGGCAGGCTTTCCTCCATTCATCCATTCAGGGATTTTATTGTTGCTCGTTTTGGCTTCTTTGGCTAGTCGGTCTCTATGTGCCACAGCTGTGGCAATATTAGAGGTCCACCATGTTTTTGGTGGCCGTGAGTCCCCCACTGGAACTGCTGCTTGCTGAGCCACTGAGATGGTGAAGTGGCTGCACAAGAAAGTTGCCGAGTCGCTTTTACTGATTTGGTGTTTGCTTAGCTGGTCGTCCAAGACTTGGCTAAATAGCGACCAGTTTGCCTTCGTTAAACGCGGCTTAGGTTTCCGGGGGGGCCTCTGTGTTTTGCCAATTTACACAGAGATAGTTATAGGGTGATGGTCAGAGTCTTTATTATGCTCTGACACTGACCACGAGCATAGTGAAGCTAGTGATTGGTGAACCACAGAGATGTCTGGGGCTGAGCCTGACCTGATGCTGGATTGGTGCGAGTGCGTGAGCCATTGTTTAGGGGTATTAAGCTATGTTGATCCATCCAGGACTCAACTGCAGAGCCAATCTGGTCGGGAATGTGGCAATTATTATCCCACAACGGACTGTGGCCATTTATATCTCCCACAAGGATCTTGTTTCTGTCGTGTGGGAGGTAGTTTGGGCTGAAGTTTTGTATTCTGGTGTCATTATGTGAAGTGGTAATAGGCGGCACGTAGATATTCGATATTGTAATTTCCCGTTTGGCGAATAATTTAACTGATATTACCTCAGTCGTGTCGTCGTTTGGGCTGGTCAGTTGAGGATAAATGTATTGGTGCTGAAGGCCATCCCAGATCAGAATGGATACGCCGCCGCCCTTTATGGGGCCGCGGCCCCTGGCCGTGGAGCGTTGCACTCGGTAGATGGTGTAGCCGCCAATGTGGAAGGATTTGTCAGGTCTCAGATTTGTTTCCAGTAGAGCTGCGACATCGACTTCTTGTTCACGTAGCAGTTTACATAGTTCGACCTGTTTGGCTGTGCTTAGGCCATTTATATTCCACTGTAGTAACTTCAGTATATTCCGACCACTGTCACAAAATCAGCGGGGGCGGCTGCTGAATGATGCTGGATTTTGCTGTTGGCTGAGATTGCCGGTTTGAGTCATTAGGGGCTGGGGGGAGGTTGGTTTGTGGTCGTGCTATTTGACGTGCAGCGGAAACAGTGCCAACCCATTCGCCCCTGGGAGAAAAAAAGCTAATAGACCACTTCAGACAGGTGCGGTGAAACCAGGTATGGCAAGAGTTACAGATTATAGAATAGTCTTTTCTATTTACACCGAGACCACAGGACCCGCATGGCCAACGGGGGGGGGGCGGGTTGGACTCAATATCGCCCACAATTAGCAGGAGCCGGCGCCAAAATGCAGGCTTTCCTTAATCGGCTCCCAAAAAGGGCAACTTGAGGGGGTGGTTGGTATTTGCCAGGTGCGGCATTGCCTTTTCTGGGAAGGGAAGGGTAGGGTGGTTGCCGTTTCGGACCAGGGGGGCTCGGGGCTAAGGCTGGGGCCCTGGCTTCGGAACCACCGAAGATGGGCCACTGATCCACCACGTTGAGGCGGCAACCTTCGAACCAGTTTTGAGGGCATACGCGGGTTATTCGACCCTACCAGAAATTGACTTGTAGCCTATTACTGACTACCGTAAATAGAAGTAAAGATTATAAACACCACACCAGGAATGAATCACGTTTATTGTACCAAACAGAATTACACCGAACCGATTAAAGCCGAGGGCCAAAACTAGAGTGAGTGGCTTCTAAAGTTGCCTAGCCTTTTTCCTCGAGTTTTGTTTGGGTTTTACAACATTTTTAGACTGTTACGTAAGTAGGTTTCAATCTATAGGGCATACTGTAATAGCTAAGTTTTTAGGTCTTGTAGCTAGCTTTTGTAGAAAGTTATATTTTGCATCTTCAGATTGTCAAACCTCGGGGGTTTAAGTTCGATTGTCCCCGATCGAAAAATTAAACTTTCTAAACTTAATAAGAAATTTTAGATTTCTTTTCAAATGAACGCTTTCTTTCTAAAAGACGCTGAAACTGAGTGGTAGTCTAATGTAGGCCGGTTCTAGTGTATATGTTTTATGGATATATGTATTAATCTAATCGAAGCTAGTCTATCTAAGCTACGAAGTTTTTGCACATATATAACCAAGCAGTGTAATATAAAGGCATATAACACATTTAGGCATACAAGTTGTTTTTCTAAATGTTTTTATTGCACTCAGTTAAATTTCATTGTCTATTGTGGGGGCTTAGTAGTCGGATAATATAGGCCAGTATCGTGTGTCAGCTGTTGTGTAGGGTAGGGGTATTGAACCGCCGACTGTTGTATTTGCTGGGGTTGAATAGGTGCTGTAAATTGGGCCTGTTGGGGTCGTTGTTGGTACTGCGTGACATACGGGGGTGTCGTACTCGGTTGGTAGTTGGGGGTTGGTTGATAGCTGGGGGTTGGTTGATAGTTAGGACTTGGCTGATAGTTGTGGGTTGGCTGATAGTTGAAGGTTTGCTGGTAGTTGGGGGTCGATTGGTAACTGGCGTAATCGACACTGGGCTGCTGGGATGCAGCGTACGCGTTATTGGTGCTGAGCGTAGTGGTCGTATAAGTCGGGTAGGCTGTGAGCGCAGGTTGCGGGGCGGCTGCGACTGGCGCGTAATTAGCATACGTTGGCTGTGTGCTAGCCGCGGTGATAGGGTAACTGAGCGCTGGTTGTGCGGTTGCCGTGCCTGCAGCATAATTAGCGGGCTCGAACTGAGCAAACGATTGCTGTTGTAAGGCGACCGTCGACTGGGGGTATGTTTCCGTGGGCTGCTGACAGTATGTGTCAGTAAACTCTTGTCGAACTGGCGTGATGTAGTTGACTACTTCAGCTGGCTGTTCCGTCTGACAGCACTGATCTATGAGCTCTGGTATAGTTTGTACAGTTTTTGACTGATATTTAGGTGGCTCTGGGGGTGTCGGAAAACGAAAGCGCACCGGCGCTTGCTCGAATCCCGGAGGGGGTCGAAATCCTCCGCGTGAGCCACTTCCAGCTGTGGTTGGTCGTATCGCTCTAAAAACTGGCGGCAAGGCCGGGTTTGCTAGAGGGTTATACCGAAACTTTTCTGCCTCTACGGTTGCATCTAATTCCCTGCATCGTCTATATTGTCGTCCACTCTTTAGTTCTGATGCAGCTTTGTTGATGGCAATTCTAATTCTGTCTAAACTTGGGCTGTGGGCGAGTTCTACTTGCGAGAATTGCGATCGACTGATGAATCGCTTGCACTTCTCGAATTCGGGCACAATTTGAGTGTAGAAATCAATCAATTTGAACGTACCAGCCATTCCCAAGTGCAATCTATTGTCAAACACGGGTACATTCAGTTCACCACGCGCGTCATGAAATGGGCTCGGGTGCGGAAACTGAATGAATTCGAATTCGGCTGACTGACATTTTGCATTAAGCCATTCTATGAAAGGGGTACACTGTGCTGGATTTCGTTCTAAAGGGGTCGGGATCGGGGCGACAAAATGTATGTTCGACGCGTGAACATATATATTAATGAAGTTAAAAAACGTCTCTTATTTCAAATTTATTTAAATAAATACCAAGTTTTTAGCCTGTACTTCGGCCTGCGTCAGGCCTTCAAAGGGTTAGCAATGTTTACAGTAATGTCATATGATCGTAATCGTAGCTGTTCAAGCCCCATGGCTGAAATAAAGTTCCCATTTTATCTATCCAATTCGCTTCACAAGATTTTCTTTTTTGTTCGTAATTGCTAAAATTTTGCTGCACAACAACCACTCGCATATCTGAATAGCTGTGATTTTGTCGAGTGAAGAGTTTCCGTTTGTTCTTCCTTGATTTTTGTATGTTGACTATGCAGGCTCTGTGTGCATTTATTCTTGATCGCAACTGTTGGCCTGTTTCGCCTATGTACTGGGCTGGACACTGGTTGCATTTGATTAAGTTGACCAAATCTTTTGATTGGCAGTTACCATTTGATTTTATTTTAAACCAAAGTCCGCTTTGTGAACTGCGTATGTGGGTCGTTGACGTCATTAAATCACAACATCGGCAGCCATGACCTACGTTGCAGGCTTGCGATTTGAAGTGCTTTAGTGTAGGCGCATCAGTAGTGAACGTAGATCTAACTAGTGCATCTCCAAGGTTTTTGTGTTTTGCGTATGCTATCATCGGTAGATCAGGTGGTTCTTTATCAGCTACATTATATGCCGCTGTCAGTAGTTCATGGTTGCGGCGCAGAGTTCTGTGAAGCAGTGACGGTAGTGAGTGGTAAAAAGGCAATGATATGATGTGGCGGTTTGTAACTTTGGTGTTTTCTTTACCAAGAATATCGGTCCTGTTTGAAGACACTTTGGCTATTTGTTGTTCAATATGCTTTTTATTGTAGCCACGATTGCCAAAATTATGCTTTAGTTGTTGAAGTCTACTTTTGTATTGTGACTCACTTGAGCAGATCTTTTTCACGCGCAGTGCTTGGCTGCAAATTATGCTCTGCTTTGTTTTTCTCGAATGGTAACTTTTAGCGTTTAAATACTGGTGTTTGTCTGTAGGTTTTGTGTGCAAATCAGTGGAGATCATTTCATCGGTGGCTAATGTTATTTTGACGTCTAAAATGTAGCGATAGTGTTTGAGATGTCAACTGTGAATTTTATGGATGCGTGTGCTGTATTTAAGCGATGCAAAAAAGTTTCTAGGTCATCTCGACTTTCGGTCCAAATGCATAGAATATCGTCGATATATCTGAACCAAAGCAGTGGTTTAAATTTTGAGTCATTTATTATTTTCTTTTCAAGACTACCCATAGAAATATTTGCATATGTTGCAGCTACGCGGGTGCCCATTGCTGTGCCTTGTATCTGGACATAGTCGCCGTTAAATTCAACATTGTTGCGTGTTAAAACTAGCCGCAGAAACTGCTAAAACAACGACATTGAAATTGGTGGCGTTGGCCGATAGTAATTTTCGAACTCTTCTGTAACAATTGTGATTCCATCTTGCGTTGGAATGTTTGGATATAATGAGACCACGTCCAAAGATACTATACGTCCAAAGATACGTCCAAAAATAAATAGTGAAATTGGCGGTACTGCTGGTAAATTGTGCAAAGCTTTAAGAAAATGGGCTGTGTCTTTTATATATGATGGTAGTTCTTTGACTATCGGTTGTAAAATTTCATCTAAATATGCACTCAAATTTTCTGTAGTAGTGTTGCAGCCAGAAGCTATTGGACGGCTTGGGGGATACGGCCATTTTTTGTGAACTTAGGTATCGTATAGAAGCGCGCTGCTTGCGAAAAAGCGTTTGACAAAATACGATCTGCTAGTTGTTTTCTGATTTTGTTCGTGGTCACGACATTTTTTATAAAGTCTGTTATTTCTGATTTGTATTCGTTTGTGGGATCAGTGGTAAGGTGTTTATACGTTGTAGTGTCGTTCAGATGTTTCAGCGTCTCCTTTTCGTAGGTGGACTTGAATTGTACTGCAATGCCAGCTCCTTTATCTGCTGGTTTTATTACAAGATCGTTGCGGGATTGTAATTTCTTTAAAGCTAAAGTTTCTTCGCGTGTCAGGTTAGGCTTGAAAGATAGTGACTGCAAATTAGGTATGAGGTTTGAGATGATACTTGAAATATATGTTCGACACAGAGCGGTGGCATATTGGTTTGTTCGAAATTCGCGTAGTAATTTGGTTTGAAAGGTTTTGAAGCTGTTGATGGTTGATAGCAGCAGAACATTTTTAGGTGTCGGTGCAAATGTTAGACCTTTGTTTAATAAAGACTCTTCATGTCTAGAAATTTCAACGTTTGGCTCAATATAAACTATTGTGGGTTGATCTGTATTGTCCATATTATCGCAGTTATTAGAATTTTTTGACATGATTTGGGTTTGATTAGAGTTGTAGTAGATTCTTGTTTTATAGCTGTGTTTTTCAGTGTGTGAGAACTAGTAACGTTTCTGTTTTTGTTTACGACAATTGGATTAGATTGTCGTGAGTTGTGGTAATTATGAGCGATAGAATGGTTTTGTTCTTGAGTATTCGATGGTGAGATAACTGCTCGTTGTGTACAGTAATCAATTTTGGATTGTCGCAATCTTCGAAATTTGTCGTACGATCGCCAATTTTGTTCCTGAACAAGACGTTCCAGTTTAGCTTGTTTCTGAACCATCAGCTTATTTCGGTATCTATTTGCTGCCTCAGACGACACGTCAACAGAATTTGACAATTGTACTTGCATCAAATGTTCCATGAACAATCTTATGAGTTTCCATGAAGTCTATTTTAGTATTTGATTATGCTGAAATTGCAAGTCAGATGTTGGTCTTGGCAAACAAAGACTGTTTTTAATTCTGAGACCATTTGGAATTACACCGAGCTGTACACAGGAAATTAAAATGTTCTTGGCACGATATCAGCAATCTTTGCGTTTTGTCCACATGTATCGGCTCAGAGGATTTAGAATATTCGCTGACATTGTGGAGCATATCAGTTAGATGGATAAAAGTTATAGTTTTTATTAAACAAAGGTCTAACATTTGTACCGACACCTAAAAATGTTCTGCTGCTATCAACTATCAACAGCTTCAAAACCTTTCAAAACAAATTACTACTAAGTCTTTATTAAACAAAGGTCTAACATTTGTACCGACACCTAAAAATTTTCTGCTGCTATCAACTATCAACAGCTTCAAAACCTTTCAAAACAAATTACTACGCGAATTTCGAACAAACCAATATGCCACCGCTCTGTGTCGAACATATATTTCAAGTATCATCTCAAACCTCATACCTAATTTGCAGTCACTATTTTTCAAGCCTAACCTGACACGCGAAGAAACTTTAGCTTTAAAGAAATTACAATCCCGCAACGATCTTGTAATAAAACCAGCAGATAAAGGAGCTGGCATTGCAGTACAATTCAAGTCCACCTACGAAAAGGAGACGCTGAAACATCTGAACGACACTACTACGTATAAACACCTTACCACTGATCCCACAAACGAATACAAATCAGAAATAACAGACTTTATAAAAAATCTCGTGACCACGAACAAAATCAGAAAACAACTAGCAGATCGTATTTTGTCAAACGCTTTTTCGCAAGCAGCGCGCTTCTATACGATACCTAAAGTTCACAAAAAACGACCGTATCCCCCAAGCCGTCCAATAGCTTCTGGCTGCAACACTACTACAGAAAATTTGAGTGCATATTTAGATGAAATTTTACAACCGATAGTCAAAGAACTACCATCATATATAAAAGACACAGCCCATTTTCTTAAAGCTTTGTACAATTTACCAGCAGTACCGCCAAATTCACTATTTATCTTTGGACGTATCTTTGGACGTATAGTATCTTTGGACGTGGTCTCATTATATCCAAACATTCCAACGCAAGATGGAATCAAAATTGTTACAGAAGAGTTCGAAAATTACTATCGGCCAACGCCACCAATTTCAGCGTCGTTGTTTCAGCAGTTTCTGCGGCTAGTTTTAACACGCAACAATGCTGAATTTAACGGCGAACACTATGTCCAGATACAAGGCACAGCAATGGGCACCCGCGTAGCTCCAACATATGCAAATATTTTTATGGGTAGTCTTGAAAAGAAAATAATAAATGACTCAAAAATTAAACCACTGCTTTGGTTCAGATATATCGACGATATTCTATGCATTTGGACCGAAAGTCGAGATGACCTAGAAACTTTTTTGCATCGCTTAAATACAGCACACGAATCCATAAAGTTCACAGTTGACATCTCAAACACTATCGCTACATTTTTAGACGTCAAAATAACATTAGCCACCGATGGATTGATCTCCACTGATTTGCACACAAAACCTACAGACAAACACCAGTATTTAAACGCTAAAAGTTACCATCCGAGAAAAACAAAGCAGAGGCATAATTTACAGCCAAGCACTACGCGTGAAAAAGATCTGCTCAAGTGAGTCACAATACAAAAGTAGACTTCAACAACTAAAGCATAATTTTGGCAATCGTGGCTAAAATAAAAAGCATATTGAACAACAAATAGCCAAAGTGTCTTCAAACAGGACCGATATTCTTGGTAAAAAAAACACCAAAGTTACAAACCGCCACATCATATCATTTCCTTTTTACCACTCACTACCGTCACTGCTTCACAGAACTCTGCGCCGCAACCATCAACTACTGACAGCGGCATATAATGTAGCTGATAAAGAACCCCCTGATCAACCGATGATAGCATACGCAAAACACAAAAATCTTGGAGATGCACTAGTTACATCTACGTTCACTACTAATGCGCCTACACTAAAGCACTTCACATCGCAAGCCTGCAACGGAGGTCATGGCTGCCGATGTTGTGATTTAGTGACGTCAACAACCCACATACGCAGTTCACAAAGCGGACTTTGGTTCAAAATAAAATCAAATGGTAACTGCCAATCAAAAGATTTGGTCTACTTAATCAAATGCAACCAGTGTCCAGTTCAGTACATAGGCGAAACAGGCCAACAGTTGCGATCAAGAATAAATGCATACAGAGCCCGCATAGTCAACATACAAAAATCAAGGGAGAACAAACGGAAACTATTACCAAGTTGCAATACAACAATAGCCAGACACTTCACTCGACAAAATCACAGCTATTCAGATATGCAAGTGGTTGTTGTGCAGCAAAATTTTAGCAACGACGAACAAAAAAGAAAATCTTGTGAAGCGAATTGGATAGATAAAATGGGAACTTTATTTCAGCCATGGGGCTTGAACAGCTACGATTACGATCATAAGACATTACTGTAAACATTTCTAGCCCTTTGAAGGCCGGACGCAGGCCGAAGTACAGGCTAAAAACTTGGTATTTATTTAAATAAATTTGAAATAAGAGACGTTTTTTTAACTTCATTAATATTTATGTTCCACGAACATTCTTTCGCCCCGATACCGACCCCTTTAGAACGAAATCCAGCACAGTTTTTTCCCCTCCCCCCCCTTTATATTCGTACCCCTTTCATAGAATGGCTTAATGCAAATGTCAGTCAGCGAGATTGAATTCATTCAGTTTCCGCACCCGAGCCCATTTCATGACGCGCGTGGTGAACTGAATGTACCCGTGTTTGACAATAGATTGCACTTGGGAATGGCTGGTACGTTCAAATTGATTGATTTCTACACTCAAATTGTGCCCGAATTCGAGAAGTGCAAGCGATTCATCAGTCGATCGCAATTCTCGCAAGTAGAACTCGCCCACAGCCCAAGTTTAGACAGAATTAGAATTGCCATCAACAAAGCTGCATCAGAACTAAAGAGTGGACGACAATATAGACGATGCAGGGAATCAGATCAAACCGTAGAGGCAGAAGAGTTTCGGTATAACCCTCTAGCAAACCAGCCCTTGCCGCCGTTTTTAGAGCGATACGACCAACCACAGCTGGAAGTGGCTCACGCGGAGGATTTCGACCCCCTCCGGGATTCGAGCAAGCGCCGGTGCGCTTTCGTTTTCCGACACCCCCAGAGCCACCTAAATATCAGTCAGAAACTGTACAAACTATACCAGAGCTCATAGATCAGTGCTGTCAGACGGAACAGCCAGCTGAAGTCGTCGACTACGTCAGCGCCAGTTCGACAAGAGTTTACTGACACATACTGTCAGCAGCCCACCGGAAACATACCCCCAGTCGACGGTCGCCTTACAACAGCAATCGTTTGCTCAGTTTGAGCCCGCTAATTATGCTGCAGGCACGGCAACCGCACAACCAGCGCTCAGTTACCCTATCACCGCGGCTAGCACACAGCCAACGTATGCTCATTTGCGCGCCAGTCGCAGCCGCCCGCCAACCTGCGCTCACAGCCTACCCGACTTATACGACCACTACGCTCAGCACCAATAACGCGTACGCTGCATCCCAGCAGCCCCCGGTGTAGATTACGCCAGTTACAAATCGAGCCCCCAACTACCAGCAAACCTTCAACTATCAGCCAACCCACAACTATCAGCCAAGTCCTAACTATCAACCAACCCCCAGCTATCAACCAACCCCCAACTACCAACCGAGTACGACACCCCCGTATGTCACGCAGTACCAACAACGACCCCGACAGGCCGAATTTACCAGCACCTATTCAACCCCAGCAAATACAACAGTCGGCGGTTCAATACCCCTACCCTACACAACAGCTGACACACGATACTGGCCTATATTATCCGACTTCTAAGCCCCCACAATAGACAATGAAATTTAACTGAGTGCAATAAAAACATTAGAAAACAACTTGTATGCCTAAATGTGTTATATGCCTTTATATTACACTGCTTGGTTATATATGTGCAAAAACTTCGTAGCTTCGATAGACTAGCTTCGATTAGATTAATACATATATCCATAAAACATATACACACTAGAACCAGGCCTACATTAGACTACCACTCAGTTTCAGCGTCTTTTAGAAAGAAAGCGTTCATTTGAAAAGAAATCTAAAATTTCTTATTAAGTTTAGAAAGTTTAATTTTTCGATCGGGGACAATGAACTTAAAATTACCCGAGGTTTGACAATCTGAAGATGCAAAATATAACTTTCTACAAAAACTAGCTACAAGACCTAAAAACTTAGCTATTACAGTATGCCCTATAGATTGAAACCTACTTACGTAACAGTCTAAGAATGTTGTAAAACCCAAACAAAACTCGAGGAAAAAGGCTAGACAACTTTAGAAGCCACTCACTCTAGTTTTGGCCCTCGGCTTTAATCGGTTCGGTGTAATTCTGTTCGGTACAATAAACGTGATTCTTTCCTGGTGTGGTGTTTATAATCTTTACTTCTATTTACGGCAGTCAGTTAGGCTACAAGTAGATTCTGGTCAGGTCGAATAACCCGCGTATGCCCTCAAAACTGGTTCGAAGGTTGCCGCCTCAACGTGGTGGATCAGTGGCCCATCTTCGGTGGTTCCGAAGCCAGGGCCCCAGCCTTAGCCCCGAGCCCCCCTGGTCCGAAACGGCAACCACCCTACCTTCCCCTTCCCAGAAAAGGCAATGCCGCACCTGGCAAATACCAACCACCCCCTCAAGTTGCCCTTTTTGGGAGCCGATTAAGGAAAGCCTGCATTTTGGCGCCGGCTCCTGCTAATTGTGGGCGATATTGA
>JASANF010002969.1:0-34384 GCA_030248245.1 Trissonchulus sp. WLG1_4 | reverse complement strand
GCGAATACTATAGAAAAAACTACTAAGCAACACGAAACGGCCATTTTATTTCCTACTCGCATTGAAACACTAACTTCTTGTACCGAGATACCAAGCCCTCGTGCTGAAAAGCTAATCTCTGGTATTGATGAACTAACTTCTAGTACTGAAGAACCAATCACCCATGCTGAAGAACCGACCGCTCGTCCTGAAGAACTAACTTCTAGTACTGAAGAACCAACCATTCATGCTGACGAACCAACGGCTCATGCTGAAAAATTAACCACTAGTACTAAAAAAATTATCTCCCGAACTGAAGAACTAACGTCCAGTACTGAAACACTAGAGTCTAATTAAAAGTTAAGGATGGCAATTGTAAATGTTGTGGTGGTGGGTAAGTTTTGTCTTGACATATACTCTACTGTTTGTTCGTTAAAAACTAATTCTAGTAAATTTAATGGTGTTGTCGTTCGACATCAAAATTTGTGCATTTTAGTATTCAAAAGAAAAAGTTTTGTGTGTTTGGGAGCAAAAAGTGTGTCAGAAGCATGTGAGTGTGTGAAGAGTTATGCTAAATCCGTTGGGACTGGTATTGAAAGCTGGAGAACTGTGAATATAGTAGCATCATTTTATTTGACGTTTAACGTTGACTTGGTAAAATTATATGAAATCTTGAGTGATCCTTGTGCTATTTTTGAACCGGAGCTATTTAGTGGGATAGTTTTTAAACATTTGGGAGGAACTGTGCGCCTTTTTCATACTGGAAAATTTTTTATTACGGGTGTGACTAATGTTAAAAGTATTGCAAAAATTTATGATTATGTTATAAATATGTGTAGGTGTTGTAGTAAGTGAGTCATTGATGCGTCATAATTTAGTATATAAGCACCTTGTAAATTTCATCTGCACATAAGTTTGTGTATTTGCACACTCTAGTCAACATCGTTATGGGGGAGATGCATTATCAGCTGCAAAATTGCACCATTTCTGAGGTCGACGAGAGTCCTCCATCTGAATTTACCGTATCATCCAGTGTACAAGACAACTCATGTCTGATTTGTGAAAACGAAAGATCCAACTGCTTTTTAAACGAATGTACACTAGAGTGTCTCCAACAGCCACGATATTGTTATAAGTGTCTGTTGAGACTTGGTAAGGAATGCTGGAAGAAAAATGAATTAGTGCCGTGCATGTGGTGTGGTGAAAAATCGTGGTCTTTCAGAAAAAATTGGTATGTGTGCCATATATCAGATATTACTGACTTTGTTTGTCTCAGTTGTGAACTACACACTGCTCGCTGCCTTCTTGATGGCTGCACTGACGAATGTCGTAGTAAACCAAGACATTGTCCGGAGTGCATTAGTGACTTGTTATACCGATGCTGTATACTAGACGAGGAAGAATTGTGTAAATATTGTGGAAAACGATTTTGGAAAGTTTGTATAAATGGTGTTACTCAACCTATCCTTCAATACTATCACAGTTTTAAATAAATGTTATGTTTAGCCACAGTATTATTTTGTTGAAAAAATTGGTTGCGCAATTTTTGCGCAACTAATGACTCATGCTGTAGTTATTTTCCCTTAGGCTATATGATACGTAGGTGTAGTTATTTTCCCTGAGGCTATATGACTCATAGCTGTGAAAAAGTATAAAAGCTACATGTTTCTGAAAATATGGTTAGTATTCAAAATGTATACCTGGAAAGTGGTCGGTTTTTACAGCCTCTATTCCCCTGAAATTACTCTAGCCCGTTGTGGGCACATGTATGATAGACTCGAAGATGCATTTCGAGATGTTTGTTGTGCTAATTATGATATGCCTGATTGCTATCAAGTGCGTTTGTACGTTGAAAAGTGGGAGCACACCGTGTTGACGGAAGCATGGGAAATTAACCACCATACTTATTATTCTCACTCATCTTCACTAGGAGAAGAATCATCATCAAGTGAGAGTGATGATGATACTGATATAAAGACTAATGCCAAGAAAAATTGTTCCAATACTGATATTCCCTCCACTGATAGTTGTGTACTAGTTCGGGATGGTTAAATGTAAAACTTGTAATCGTTATAAACATTGTCAGTGCTTTTTAGATGTAGTGGGTCTAGGTTTAGTTGTAGAGGAACCAAAACCTTTTATCAAAAACTTTTTCAGTAAACAAGCTACAACTTTGAAACTATGCCACTTGTGTGGGTTCCTAACTACTAGACTAGGGGCTCATTTGAGATTAGAATGTATGCGTCCTAACCATGTTAGATATTGTGGGTTTGAATAAACTAAAAGTATGTATGTAGTGTTGTAATATATATGTATGTCTGTCATGTACTGTAAAAAATTAAAAAAAATAAAAAAAATTTAAAAAATAAATAATAAAAAAAGTTGAAAAAAAAATAAAAAAAAATTGAATAAAATTAAAAAATATAAAAAATTAAAAAATAAAAAAATTAAAAATAAAAAATTAAAAATTTAAAAAAATAAAAATTAAAAAATAAAAAATATGAAAAAATAAAAAATAAAAAACAAAAAATATAAAAAAATAAAAATTTAAAAAACATAAAAATTAAAAATTGAAAAAAATAAAAATAAACAATGATAAATATATAAAAAATTTGAAAAAAAAAACAAAAAAACCAGTAATGGGCCTATGCCAGGTCGCAAGCCGTGGAGGAGGAACACAGAGGCCTGGTTGTATGCTGATAAAGGCTTAGTTTCAGATCATTATTTCCCCTTTCCCCTTAAACTATCTCGATATATACTAACACTAGAAATACTTTAGTAAACAAAATCTCCCTCTTCACTAATAATATTTAGTTAATAGTTGACCAGTTATATGCAAAACTATTCTCTTCGCTCTCCCCTTCCCACTCTATTCCTATCTTAACTTTGTATAAATACTTTGTATAATAGTAGACCAAAATTACCTTTTTCACATATTTATTGTGTGGGCTTAGGTCAACTCATATATGGGTCGAGGCCTAGTTTCTTTTTTTCAAGTTAGACTTATAAAAAGTTTGTCAAAACTGTTTACTTTGAGATGTACATGACGGTTTAGTACTATTTGTTGTTTACAAACGGCTATAATGTTACTTCACTGTATAGTGTACAGTAAATATTGTTCTGTTTCAAATTTTTGAGCCACAGTCTAAGTTAATTAAAATTAATTTTCAATAATGTACAATATCATATACTAAAACTAAATTTAATAACATATTACAACATACAGAATATAAAATCAAATTCAAATGTGTGATCAAAAAATTTCAGAAATCTGATAAGTTTAGTTAAAAAATTTGAATTGTTTAAATCGTTTTTCAGGATTTTTCAGCTCTGAAATTTTTTCTGCAATTTTCTTGGTCTGTAGTTCTAACCCTTAGTAATTCTCTTCATGTATTTGGTGGAATTGGAGATGCCATGCTGTCCAAGCTTCTGCTGAGTCCGTGGGTTCTGGAGTTGGAGCTGGTTGGGATGGAGTATCCTCATCAGCGAGTGTTTAGCTTCCTGTAGGGCTTTGCGGTGCATATTTGGGCATTTGCACTGGAGGAAGCGGCACCATGTAGTCTGTGTATTAGACGTGCATCGCCCCAACACCCTATTAGTTATGGACACTGCCTGAAAATTCATAATAGCAAATTAAGACTAAGAACTGTCCAGTATTAAGTTTTTCATTTAGTTTCTGCTGGTAAACAAAAACTTTGGTATTACAATAATGACCTAAACAATGGTAAACTAGGAAGTTATAAACATCATGTTTTTTTCATAAAAGTGTGTGAATGTGTTCACTTATGAAATTTTGACATCAAAATTCTTACTGCTTACTGTGTGTTTGTGTGTGTGTGTGATAGTTTATAAAAGTTGACTATTACACTAAAATTACATTAAAACAACAGTGAAGAGCAGAACCAACCTCATTAAAAACAGCATTTTAGTGCCCATGTGAATAAAGGCTTTGAACTCATACCGGCACCAACTGCAGCTAGGGCGGACTGGGTGACTTGCATCCACCACCTGCAGAACACAGTCGAAGCAGTGTCTCATCTGTGTTCTGCAGTGTTGTGTGCAGCCCAGTAGCATCGTGTTTGCAGGCCTGTAGCAAACGCAGCAAGTGGATGCCTCGGCTTGCCCATCGTGCTGGTGTGGATCTACTGCTCAATTTGGCACCTCTGCAGCCTCTGCTGGAGCATCCCGTTCGCTTTGCCCCGACTCCACCTCTTCTTCATCATATTCCCCAAGTTCCTCCCCTGCCTCTTCATCACCCGCCGCCTCCCCCACGGCTTCTTCACAATTGTCGTCTCCCCCAGATTCACTTTCGTCTTCAACCTCGTCCTCCCCCTCGCCAATTTCACTCTCATGCTCCCTCGCCGCTTCATTCTCATCCCCCTCGGCACTCTCGTCCTCCTCCACGGCTTACTCACTAACGTCCAGATGTCTGATGTTTCGAAAAACCAAGTGTCCGCTTCTGGTTCTTCCAATAGTTGGGGAGAGGGCGGCGGTGTTACTAAGTCGATTAATTCGACAGCCGCCGAGGTGTGATACTTGGAGAACGGTAACATAATGAAGGAAGATATAATAGTAGATAGAAAGAATGGATGGAATAAAAAGAATGGATAAATGCTCAATTTTTGCAGCTTATATATGGTTAAATTAGGTTAATTCTTTGATGAAAGTAATTTGGGTGTCACGGTTTATTTGGGCAAGATCGGTGTAACCGAACGATTTGAACCATTTTTATAAAAAATTTGGGAGGTGTGGTACCTAATTTTACATCGTCATTGTTGTTTTGGTGTTCTAAATTAGAAAAAAATTGATCCAAAATAGGGAGGTTGTTAAAAAAAATCAGGGACAACTCCTTTAACCCCGTCAATTTTTATTTAAATTACGTTTTAGTTCGTTTATTTTTTAATTCACGCGTAGAAAGTGTTTCTATAATTCTATTGACTGGAATTTGACATCATTGTGTAAGTGTACTTATTACGGGACAACCCCATTTAACCCTGCCTAAAAAACTGTGTCAAACTCCCGTAATTTTTTATTTCAATTACGTTTTAATTCACGCGTAAAAATGTTTTTATAATCCTATTTGATTAGAATTTGACATTATTGTGTAAGTGAACTCATTACGAGACAACCCCATTAACTAGGTCTAACAAACTGGGTCAAACTCCCGACATTTTTTATTTCAATTAAGTCTTAGTTCAATTACGTTTTAATTTACGCGTCAAATGTTATTTTTAAATTACATGAAATTTTTTATTGTTTGGCTGAATTACCACTACTACTACTACGAATGCTATTTCTACAGTAATTATTTATTCTCTTACCTTCGGTAAGTCTACTTATTCCTTTTGATTTTTTTAAGAATTTTAGTGAATGCGAAAGGGAGGGAGTTCTGCGGCTGCGGGAGGGCCCAGAACGCCCATTTTCATACTACTAGCGCGAACAGAAAAAAACAAGTACACTCCTAAAAGGAGTAAAATTCCTTCGCAGAGAGTTATATTGATAGTTAGCAAAAATGAAATGGCCAAAAAGAAAATTTTTTGAAACGCAGATATCTTACTAATAATTGAAACATCTACCTATGGTTTACCAGGCCCTGGCACTGACCACTACGCTACTCAACTTCCGCGATAGCGCAATTAAAGTGAGCCACAGATGCAACAGTGACATTAATTGTAATTTTCATTTTAAAAAATTGTTACTTTAAAATAAAATGCTGTTTAGGTATTTTGTTAGGTAGTTTGATTTTTGATTTGATTTTTGATGCGGAGCTAAAAACTACTATTTTTGATTTTGATTTTTGATGCATGGTCAAATTTTAATTTGATTTTGATTTTGATGCTGCATCAAAAATCAAAATTAATTTTGATGCACAATTTTGATTTGTGATTTTGATCATCAAAACACACCTAGGGGTACCCCCCTACACGAATGAAGGCATAGCCCTCAGCTGTGGGGGGACCCCCCACGAATCAGACCATAGGTCTCTAACGTGGGGGCCCCCACAAATGAGGGCAAGGGCGTAGCTATTGATCTTTTGGATGTATATACAGAAAAAAATCCGTTAGTCGCCTTCAACAGCAATGACACAATGATCTGGCCTATGTGTGTGTGTGTGTGTGAGTGAGTGTGTGTGTGTGTGCGTCTATGTGCGCAGTGAAATACATACCATTGGGCTGTTTCTTGTTTGATATTGGCTGTGTGGGGGCGGCGACGGGGCGGGGGCTGGGGCAGGACTTAGCGCAGAGACGGGGCGGGGGGCTGGCTGCGCCATGGGGTCGGCGGGCGGCTCCGTGCCTGTCCCGGCCCCGCCCCTGCCATCATGGACAGCATGATCTGCATCATGTTCTGCATCATGTTGATCAGCATCATGTTCCGCATGTTGTTGGCCGCCACCCCGACGACGAGGCCGCTGATTTATTTTGGTATCCGGTCTACAACACATATTATTATCAATGAAAAGTCGACAAGTGACAAACAACAGTTGCACCACTTACTGATTTTAGTGGCATTGATTCTGCGACCACCGCCGTATACTCCTGATAATGAAACTATCTCCGGAACTAAATCCCGCTGTTTCGTTTCTCAAGTGGTGCAACTTATTTTTTGCCAGACAGTATGGATTACACAGAAATCGCGCCACAAAAAAGAGGTTTTTTCGTGTAAAGAGGTGTATTTGCACATCGGCAGCCTGAATTCACAACAAAAATAAAAATACACACCTATTTACACAACCCTATTTTCGCCCAAAAGTTGATAAAACCGCCTATTTTGGTCGTTAAAATTACGAAAAATCGCTAAGTGGCGATTGCGGCCTGTGGCCGCTTTGCGCTAACGAAAATAGGTCTTATTTTGACCAAAAAAGAACAAAATCTACAGTATGCGGGCTTCTGCCCTGAAAAAGGATTCGCTTTTTTATTTCTTTGTTTCATAAGCATTTGAAAATGAAAAGTAAGCCCATGCTGAGCTTGTCTGTATGATATCCTAGATTTGCCATACAGTTGGTGGGAGGGAGAGGCTGGGATGGGCTTACTCTTTCCCACAAAACAATTCGATCCCAGGGAGGGAGGGGCGCCGGCGCCAGGGGTGACAGAAAATAAAATAGGATCCCTTGGCAAAGTAAAAAATGTTCTGCCAAATATCTTTATATGTGAGCGTTGTTTAGCATTTAAACAAGATTTTTCCTTCTTGGCACACTAAAATTTTCAATTTTGACTGAAATTTAAGCAATATTCACCTAAATTTCGTTAAAAATGTAAAAATTGCGTCAGTCTTATGGTCCAAAAATACTGTTTCAGGGGAAAGTTAGTCCCCAACCAGGGGAGAGGGCCCTCAAAATTTTGGCCGGAGAGCCCCCCAAAATTTTGCCCCCTTACATGTATGATCAGATTATGGGGCAGACTCGAGATTTGACGTGTTAGGCTGTCACTTCTACCCCCGGGCTGCTAGCTATCAGGGCTATATACGTGTTTCAGGGCGGGGGTGGAGGGAATCCAGGCCAGCAGTCGATGATGTCCGGTGGCGGAATGATGCAGTCGGCAGTGCCCCCCGGCCACGGTCCCATGGCGCCCCAGCCCGTGCCCAGACCACACCACATCATGGCCCCCCCTGGGCCCAACATGGCCGGCTACGGGGGTTACGGCTACGACATGCAGGGCGCCCCCCCTGGACCCAACCCCATGGCCATGTGCGGCCCGCCTGGCCAAATGATGAATCCACAACAGGGCGGCGGGGGGTTCGATCTGAACAGCATGATGAGTCAGTCTCTTGGATGGTTTAACATTTTGGGGGGGAATGCCGAATGACTAGATATTATCACTGCCCTTGTAGTTTGTACCATTTAATGTGTAATTTTTTGACTACTCCTTGTCAAAGTTCAAGGGAAAAATAGTCGATCTCTAGCGATTTGGCCAAAATTTTGGTAAAAATTGCATAAACACGATAGAAATGCTCGTATTATGTACACTTAACTTTGCCTTGTAGCCAGGGTTTTTTTTTCAAAATCGGCACTGTGTAAATGTTGTGTAAATTAAGAATTTGCTGTGTAAATTAAGGGTATGTTGTGTAAATTTTTGAAAGTCCGTTTTTTGGCATTTTTTAGGTAAAAAATTATTGTTTCGCACTTAAAAATGCCATATTTTCACTTTGCGTCTGGAACTGCGAAAGTAAAAATTATGAGGAATGAGATTAGAGGGTACCTGTGCACCCTAGTGCCGACTGCACCCGAAAAACGACTTAGAATATGAATACGAAGGTTCTGTTTTGTTACCCAAATCCTACATACCTTTTAATTCTAGGTTTGAAACTTGCCCTACAGCATTCAAAGTTCTTTGAAGTAATACATATATACACGTAACAGCACCAAGATTTTGGGTACCCACCCTCCTCCCTGGTTGGGGACTAACTTTCCCCTGAAACAAGTATTTTTGGACCATAAGACTGACGCAATTTTTACATTTTTTAGACGAAATTTAGGTAAATATTGCTTAAACTTCGTCAACATTGAAAATTTTCAAGTGCCAAGAGGAAAAATCTTGTTTAAATGCTAAACAACGCTCACATATAAAGATATTTTGGCAACATTTTTGCTTGCCCAAGGATCCTCTCCCTTTCTGTCACCCCAGGCGCGACCACCCTCCCTCCGCTGGGATCGAATTGTTTGTCGGAAGGGTCTAACCCATCCAGCCTCTCCCCTCCACCAACTGTATGGCAATACAAGATATCATACAGACAAGCTCAGCATGGCTTATTTTTCATTTTCAAATGCTTATGAAACAATGAAAATAAAAAAGCAGAATCCTTTTCAGGGCAGAAGCCCGCATACTGTAGATTTTGTTATTTTTGGTCAAAATAAGACCTATTTTCGTTAGCGCAAAGCGGCCACAGGCCGCAATCGCCACTTCGCGATTTTTCGTAATTTTAACGACCAAAATAGGCGGTTTTATCAACTTTTGGGCGAAAATAGGGTTGTGTAAATCAGTGTGTATTTTTATTTTTTGTTGTGTAAATTAGGCTGCCGATGTGTAAATACACCCTATTTTACACAAAAAAAACCCTGCTTGTAGCACAATTTGTGTGTCCATCCATACTGTCTGGCAAAAAATAAGTTGCACCACTTGAGAAAACGAAACAGCGGGATTTAGTTACAAAAAGAATAGAGTTTGACTATCAGGAGTATACAGCAAGTAGTCGCAGAATCGATGCCACTAAAATAAGTAAGTGGTGCAACTATTGTTTGTCACTTGTCAGACTTTAGTTGATAATAATATGTGTTGTAGACCAGATGCAGGGGATGATCCAGCAGCACTCGTCGTCGGGGGTGGCGGCCAACAACATGCAGAACATGATGCTGATCAACATGATGCAGAACATGATGCAGATCATGCTGTCCATGATGGGCGGGGGGCAGGGCCAGGGACAGGCACAGGGACCGCCCGCCAACCCCCCCATGGCCCAGCAGGCCCCCCCGCCCCCCGTCTCTGTCATCAGTCCTGCCCCAGCCCCCGCCCCCGTCGCCGCCCCCACACAGCCCAATATCAAACAAGAACAGCCCAATGGTATGTATTTCACTGCGCACATAGACGCACACACACACACACTCACTCACACACACACACACTAATGGCAGTAGTTGTGTAATTATCTGAAAGGCGACTAACGGGGATTTTTTTCTGTATCTATACATCCAAAAGATCATCTATAGTATCAATACTGTATTAGTTATTTTCTATGTAGTTGATGCAACCAAGAGTACATAATAGCGTCTCATTCTATATAGAAGAACAGTGAGACACTCTCCAGCCTGCCTGTGTTCTAGCACAGGCAGATGCGCTGGTCGTTTTCAGGCTACATGTTGACATTCTATGCAACATGTGACTGGCCAATCAGAAGCGAGCTTCTATTCTCTGATTGGCAGACGCCTGTGCACGTGCTCCAATCATAAAACGGGATAGGGATAAAGGTTAATAACTCATTATTTATTCATAGTCTGCTTGTAAAAACATTAAAAAAGGTTTGCAAATACCTTTGGGGATATTTTGGCAAACTTTCAGCTAAATTGATTGACAAACTTTTAAGAAATTCAGAAAAGTTTATATCTCAAAAGTTTCTCAATCAATTTCGCTGAAAGTTTGCCAAAATATCCCCAAAGGTATTTGCAAACCTTTTTTAATGTTTTTACAAGCAGACTATGAATAAATAATGAGTTATTAAGCTTTTATCCCTATCTTAATGCTTATCAACGCATCAGCGATTATATACTAAAGTGTGTTACGCAGGGAATCTACGCGCTGATTGGCCAGTCACATGTTGCATAGAATGTCAACATGTAGCCTGAAAACGACCAGCGCATCTGCCTGTGCTAGAACACAGGCAGGCTGGAGAGTGTCTCACTCTTCTTCTATATAGAGTGAGAAGCTATTATGTACTCTTGATGCAACTAAGATTGCGCAATGACAGTCATACACATTTTATTATCGTCACAATTATGAACCGGCTGCTCTAAGTTTACGGTGACAACGAGTAGCTAAAGTCGGAAAAAAATATGCTGGACCTTGAGACGAAAAGAAACACGCGACTTCTTTACGAGATACCAATTTCATCTCAGGGTTCTGCCATTTCTGGTCAGACTTTAGACATTAACAATCAAATTTATAAATCCTAGTCCATTGAGTCTGGTGCTGATTGTGTGTGCGTGTGCTGTGTTTCAGGCAACTCCGGCGGTGCTGCGACCTCTCAGAATGTGCAGGACATGATGAAACAGCTGCAGGCCATGTACATGAGTGTCACCGGTCAGCCAGCCAATCAAGTTGCATTACTCTAGTCTCATTATAACCAAACAACATTCATAAAACTGTAGTGTAGCAAACGGTGTATTTAATAGCGTAAGATGGTATAGTTCCTTGTGGTAACGTTTTGTGAGAGATTTTTCTTGGAGTAAAAGAAGAGATGCAATTTATTATTGTTGCGTAATTACTGTGTCGTACTGACTCTAATGTCATACTCTTCCTATTATGTACTCTTGCTAAAACCCTCTACAGCAGTGCAAAATGTATTGACTGTTTTGTTTTTTTCAGGACAGCCATTTCCCAACTAGCCTGGTCTGGCCGTATTCTCAGTCTCAGCGGGTCATTTAGACAGTTTACCTAGACTCAACACTGCACAGGGGGTGTCATACTAGGGTCAGTAAATATATGCTGTGTTGTTGTTGTTGTTTATTACAATGAAAACCAAAGCATAAAATCCCATAAGGGACGTCTCTGAATTTGTGGCCATAAAACTTGTGGGAAATTTAACGACATTAGAAGGTAGAACAGTGTTTAATTGTGGAGAGTTGAGACTCAAAATTTTGACAGGTATATATTTGCACCTTTCTCATCCCCAATGCAGTTTTGTTTGATGTACTGTTATATTGTGTTCTGAGCCTCTCTCTGAAAAGTTCTCCGTTCAATTTAAATATACATTAAACAGTAAGGATGAGGTTATATAGGTTGAGTTCATAGATGTATGAGGGGGGTGTGGGGAGACCCCCCCCCTTAAACAAAAATCGAGGAGCCGGAAGGAGGGTCCCAAAAATTTTGGTAAAATATAGAAAAATGGCCCATTTTGCGAAATTTTTGTCAAATTTTGCAAAATTTGGCGTATTTTTATTCGATCATGGGGGGAGGTTCCCCAAAATTTGGCCGGAGAGCCCCCCAAAATTTTGACCCCGTTACATGTATGGTTGAGTTTTATGTGAAACCAAACGCATTTTATCGTGACGATGCTTCCAAAAAATGCTTTGTACGTGGAGCTGAACTTACTTCCAAAATTTAACATCAATTTCCTACAGCGCCAAGTTAGTGTTTACATTCAAGGAGACTTTCAAGTTCGATGAATTTGTCCAGTGGTTGACTAGGGTCAAAGGTCGTGTCATGGGGGATGTCCACATGCTATATTGCTGTCTGTTAAATGTTTGTGTTTTAATACTGTTTGTTTTTATTTTTTACTTAATTATGGCACTGTCATTCTGTCAAGTAAATCCCTCAACTATTTGTAATGGTTTTGAAAAATTTTGAATGTCTGCTCTGTTTGTGAATTAAAATATTGCTAACACGTTAGGGCTGGTTATCACTTTCATTTGAGTTCCATTCACCTTGGCGTGAGTGTGTGGGCTGTTGTTAAAATTACAACCAGCTTACGCTATGTGTAGTGATTTTCTCGTCATTTTGTTCGATGTACGGATATACGGCTGCAAGTGTGAATTGACCTAAAAACAAGTATAGTAAAAAAGAATGTTCTATTTTCTGCTTAGTTTGTTTTAGCCAGCCCTGTATGCTCATTGGTTAAATCCGTAGCTGGTGATTAAAAAACATCTCAGTCTGTTTTTGCTTTACGTCACAGCACGTTAATAAGCTAGGACTTGGGCTCTTGACAAAAACTTGTCTCCATTAAAATGGAGAGCTGTGTGGTTTTATTTGAACACCTCTCGTCTATACCTGCGTATGAGTATATATTGTGTAAGGGCTAATTTGGTGATGTAAATTGTTTGTTTGTTGTAGTGTGCATTGTGTCGTTCTTTGTTGTTGTTATGTAATACTGTCTGTAATACTGAAATATTTGAAAATTGTGTTCAAATAAGCGTAAAAACTGATGTCTTCGTTTCAATAAACTCAAGATATGAATAGTGTTGTGTTAGAAGAACAATAGTTTAGTTTAGTTTAGTTTAGATACAGTTTGGACTTTGGAGTACAACGCTTTGATCCGTCCACTTTTGTGCAAGTTGTTACACGGCAGAAGAGTTGCTAATTCATTCGTGTGTCTGGACGCACTGTTGTAGTTCTGATTCTTTGGACCACGGACATATTGATCGTGCTGTTTAGGTATTGCTTGAGAATGTAGTTGTCATTCATTAGTATGAGTTTGTAGACTGTTCCATCTACAACTTGGAAGGCTAAAGTTTTCTAGCCCTCCGTGCCCATTCGCCCCCAGATTGCCTCCATTAGAGTGTACAGTGTCAGTCATGAAAGGTTAAGGAACCGTGCCACCTTATGTAATTGCATGCTCCCCCTGTCTGTCTACAACTTGGTGACCACGATAGGCATGCTGAGCGATCCGTCGTGCTGCGTGAGCGTGGTGGAGTGGGAGACGGTCTCCTCGTCGATGAAGCGGACGGTGTGCTGTTTGAGGGCGTCGTGCAGCTGCTGGAAGGACTGCGGCGTGACCACTCCCCCGCACTCGCAGGGCACCGGGAGCAGACTGCTAACCAGCACCTGGCCCGGCCTCAGGGGCAGCGAGTGGTCCACAGCCTGCTCCAGCAGCGAGTCCATGTTGAGCACGGCCTGGTCGATCACCTCCTGCTCCACGTCCAGCGAGCTGAGCACGTTCACCAGCAGAGACTGCACCGTGATCTTCTTGCCGCCGAACCAGATGATCTGCTCCTTGAGCCGCTTGACCGTCTTGCCGCCCAGATAGTGCAGCCGACGCAGGTACTCGGCCAGGATCTCGACGGTCATGGTGGTGATCATGAGGCCGAGCGTGAGGTAGAGCAGCGTGAGCGGGAGGAAGGGCTCGCGGGAGGGCACCAGGTCGCCCAGGCCGATGGTCGTCAGGCTGACGATGGAGAAGTAGAAGGCGTCCAGCAGGGAGACGTGCTCGTAGAGGTGGTACAGCAGGCTGCCCCCGCTCACCCACACCACGAACACCAGCAGCAGCAGCAGAGGGGGCACTTGCTCTACGTACTCGTCCGGCGCCGACGCCAGGCAACCGCTACGACCACGTCTTCTAAAACATAACAGACGTCGCCCTACTCCTTGTCCACTCAACAGTGTAACATAAGTCTTGCTTGATTGAGCTCAGTCTCGTGGCAGTTGAACTTAAGTTAGAAGTCTGAACAGAAATTGCTGAACCATAAAACACAACAGGTGGCGTAATTCACGTGACTACACGCTGTACTCTTGATGCTTGCAATTCGTTCTTTTCGTAATGAAATCGCGTGGTTCGTTTTATCTCAGGGTCCAGCCCAGCTTTTCCTGATCAGAGTTTTAATTTCTAGGTGTCGACTGTCGACTCCGCTAATCTTCATTGGTGTGTTGACACAACTCATTCTATAGCCACTTCTCTCTGCTACATAGCCTTCTATCTATTAAAGCGTCGTGGAGGTAACCTACTTGTTTTTCATCTTCCATCGCCATCGAATGTAAATTTGTCTGAGTTTAAGCAACAGTTCGGTGAAGAATTTACTGAGATTGGCAATGCACAAGAGCATGAATGGAATGCCTATCAGGGAGTAGCAGATGCAGAAAAATCGACCGCCCGGAGTGAAGGGCACCACGTTGCCGTAGCCTGAAACCAATGGCACAGAAACGGCATTAAGTCGATTACCTTCACAACTAAGGGCCTATTCCTTTACCGGATTGAACGGACTGGATTTATTTTAGTCCCTGGTTTAGGAACGACAAATCGGACTAAACGGGTTAAAGTAAGTCAGCGGCTTAACTATACTTAGTCTGACCCCATTCCAAAACTACCACCGGACTAAACGGATTTAACATGCACGCTTAACATTAGCGTACATAGTTTAAGTCCGTTTAATTAAAAAGCAGCGCGCTAAAAGTTAAGTCCGTTTAATCCGGAGGTTTTGGAATGGCATTTTTAAGCTTAATTTTTAAACCGTTTAGTCTGATTGAAATCAACCCTTTAATCCGGTAAAGCAATGGGCACTAAGCTACATATATGTATACCTATACTCGTCTATGGTCTACTATTGTTAAACTAATCAAATTACAAATTTCAAGATAAGCCAAACCAAGAGTACAGATACAATAGAAACCTACGTGTAACCCTAAGTTCAAACGCACAGTCCTGGTTTAGCTTCACAGCAAAAATATTTTTGGAATTTGTACTGGCTTGGTTAAGTTATTACCAATGGTGGTCAGGAGACTGAAAGTGAAGAGTATTGCGGAGGGAAAGGTCCATTCGGTTTGGGGGAGGAGGTAGGTTGCGTTCTTTGAGCCGCGAGCAAGGTCATAGATCAGCTGCCGGACCAGCGGGGCCACGGTTTGGTGATGCTTCACTCGGGTCAGCGGCAGCACCTGAAACAGCACATTGCTTTGGCTTAGCGTCGACTCATACTACAGCCCTAGGTCTAGGCTCAGTTCATATCTACTTACAGTATATTAGTCCGTTCAGCCAGCTAAATTACTAAATAACCATGCCACTAGCAATGTGAGATCTGCGATAAGTTCGTGTCGCCATCTATTCGTTTTTCCCGCTGAACCGATATGGCTATAAAGTTTGAACCGAGGCTGCAAAGTCGCCAACAATATACAGGTACTAGTAACAGACTTACCTCTTTTTCCACGAGGTAAGAGACAGAAGCAGCATTGATGACTGGCAGTTTGAGCTGTCTGTTGTGCTGATCCGGCGACCCCTCCAGCCAGAGAAACGTGGCCGCCCCCGCCAAAACGTAAAGCAGCAGTAGCAACAGCAGGGCAGCGTGGGTCACCCATCGCAGCACTGATTTTGGAACCTGAAATTCATACATACCTACATAGATTGCTGGTAACTTCATTACCTAAAGTCTGACAAAAAATAGTTGCAAAACTTGAGTACACTAAATGTGTGGTTTCGTCACGAAAAGAATATATTTTGACTACCAAGAGTACAGTAAGTAGTCGCAGAAGTCATGGCACTAAAATATAAGTGGCTCAGGTTTTTACGCGGCGGCCTCAGCCGCCGCGTATATACAATGTTAACTTATTGTGCATACGAAGGTGTCCACTTTGCAAACCAAATTTTTACGACTGTGACTGGCCTTTGAGTAAGAACAAGCAGCAGTTTCCCGCAAATTTTTTAGTAATTTTCAACTTTCAGCACTCAGTACTTACACTAAGTTTGTCCCTGCCGCGTAAAATTTTCGAATAATTATTAGTACTTTTCAAAAATGTTTCGACATCTCAATTCGGCGAACCCCTGCCCAGAGCACCACATGTCAACCTTTATTTATTTATTTATTATTATATAGGTTTATAACTGCAAGGCGAAGTCAAAATTGAATAAAATTTTGCGACGTGGATATGCCTGTATCAATCATTGGCAGTCATTTAAAGCAATCAATTAGTTTCTTGGGCCAATTGCTTTACCGGATTAAACGGACTGGACTTATTTTAGTCCGAGGTTTTGGAATGGCAAGTCGGGTTAAACGGACTAAACGAGTTAAAAGAAGTCAGCGGCTTAATTTTAGCCTGACCCCATTCCAAAACTACCACTGGACTAAACGGATTTAACATGCACGCTTAACATTAGCGTGCATAGTTAAAGTCCGTTTAGTCCGATTAAAAGCAGCGCGCTAAAAGTTAAGTCCGTTTAGTCCGGAGGTTTTGGAATGGCATTTTTCAGCATAATTTTTAAACCGTGTAGTCCGATTATAATTAACCCTTTAATCCGGTAAAGGAATAGGCCCCTAGTTTTGCTTCTTTCATTATTGATAGTTAATAGTTAATTAATAATTGAATTCATTAGTACAAAGTTATTAATTTATTGTTGATTATTAAGTAATGCTTTGGTAACATTTATTCATGCCAGACATCATGTCACCCCTTCCTTGACTGAAATTTAAGCTCGAAATTTATGTTTTGGATTAGATAATGTAAACGTTTTGCTAAAAAATGGCAACACCGCCACACCACATCGAAATTATGGCCAAGGGGGCATCATAGCCTAAAACTTCAAAATCCTACCTCATTGATTACTAAAAATAAAAATTGCATTTACAGAAATAACATAACTTATACAACTTTAACTTATTAGAATGAAAACAAGTTGCTCCTAAAAGGAGCAGGGTTCCAACCCGGAGATAATCACGACCTAATAGTACACTAAAGAGTCTTATCTTTCTTTGTTACTTTTTCATAAATAATAGAGCTAAAACTAGACTTTTAACTCGCAAAAAGGTACATGGTGGTTAAGTATGTAAGACTATAATTTCGTACATACACAACCTAACAATTAATGTCAGCGTACCACATAGGATTTTCACGCGAAAATTTCAATTAAAACAACTAAAGCCCAATTCATATGCGTGTTCAAGCCTTATGTTCACGTTCAAGTTAAAGCCCTTATGCGTGTTCCTATAGCTCTGTCCTTAGGCAGCTCCCAAAAACGCCCTGTCTAATTGTGCCAAATTTTTGCATGCACATAGAATGACACTGTCAATTTCACTTAGTATGCAAAAAGTTGACAAAACCATTCGATCAATGCTTCACAGCAGCTGACCAAACAATTGCTTTGTCCTTGTTCCTATCCCTGTCTTTGTCCCTATAAGAACAAGACTAGGATGAACCGGGTTTAGCAGTCGCTGTATGGCGCAGCGTCTGTCATTTCCCAGTCACTTTAATCTGAGCAGTACAGCTCAAGAAGCGATAATAGGCTTTGCTTCAGCAGCACTTATATATTGCTACTGAAACATTCTGGTGCCGAGTAACGTATTTTCAATCGTATCACACACAGTACCTACACACACAAACACACATACAAAAACACACACACACACACATAGACAGTGCTATACTGCTATCTATACTAACGGCACGTACAGACAGTATGCAAATGAGATTGCATATGTTGAACAAGCACGTTTTGCGAGTAGAGTTAAATTAATTCAGGATGAGTTTCGTTGCGACATTTTTGTAATGCTGAGGATATTCTTCGAATATAGAACGCGGCGCCAACATATTTCAATGCCAACACTTTTCAAGCAACTAACCATGACCACTATCAGTTTTAGTCTCACTTTTTAGCGAAAGTCGGACAAAAAAATGCGCCATTTTTTCAGTGGCATAATTTCTGCTACTACTTGTACTCTTGATAGTCAAAATGTATTCTTTCTGTAACGTAATCACATCGTTATCTCCTCAAGTGGTGCAACTATTTTTGTTGTCCGACATAAGCAATGGTCTGCATTGGTTAAAAATGGGTCTATTTGAGAAAAATTCATATCACACAGTTTAAATAAGCTACAAACAAATAATAGGTCTGAATTTGCCTCTGCGGGTGACCTTCACTCGCGAAATCGCGTTTTTTTTCGGTTAGTCTGGTTTTGTGTTCAGGCTAGAAATCGCTTGCCAACCGCAGCCCAAGCTTAGACGGTCAGCCGCTGAGGCCGTATAAAGATTCATATCTCAGTCAATTAACATCATTCCACATAACGTGATACATACATACATACTGAGAGGTTGGACTATGTTTGTGAATCCTGTTTCATACTTTTATGTACAACAAAAAGCATAATGCCTTTACAAACTACTTCACTTCACAAAAACTTTCGCTAATTCTAAAAAAGAAGCAATGCACTTCAGCAGCAAATTTTCTGCAAGGAAGTGGTACATACGTACATAGCTTAAATGTCACTAAGCTGAGTGACATACATAGCGGTTGCCGTACGACGCGTCGGTGGCAACGGCATTTTAAGTCAACCATCTCATGGTTCCAATCCGCTGATATGTAATCTACAAAACATTGTCACAACAGGTTTCGTCGCAACACTGTTCATTAAGATTATTACGTACATGTTATGTATGGTCTGACACACGCTCGCACACCCAATGTCGCTTGTCGCTGAATACTTATTCATTGCTCTGCATAAGCGCAGAGTGGGCACACACAGCACACACACACCCACACATCTAGTGTAATTTCGAGACCTACCCAATTGTTCTATGTAAGTTTACACTGAGAGTAGAGATACATGCAAATTGACCATTTGCATTATAGTATATACTATATACGCGGCGGCTGAGGCCGCCGCGTAAAAATAATGACAAAGGGGGGGCGTGGAAGAACAAACTAAGTTTTTGACAGTGACTTTGAAATTTGTAAATTATTAGTCGAGCATTTTCTATGTAAACTGTACGTCAAGTGAGTCAATAGACAGTCAAATATAGACCATTTATTTGGATTCAAGTTTTTTAAAGCAAAAATATCTGCCCCCTTTTTCAAGAAAAAAACGAGAATGCAGCGCAGAGGCTAGGTTTACATACAATTCATACACCATACATTACGTATGACGACACCTTCCTGTTATAAGAGCGAAAACCTATGACAAATGTTCTACCTCTAGGTGGAACAAAAAATTGTACTGCAGTTTTCATCCAATTGTAAGCAACTTTAAAAAATAATCCCCTGACAAACAAAAATTTGAACACGCAAATCATACAAACTGCTTCGTGGCCAGCTTATGCCAAAAAGCAGTATAAAGACCTGCCGCCGCTGAGGCGGCGGCAGGAAAAAGCTCGGTAAAACAGAAAAAGTCAACACAAAAGAATATGTTGTCATTGACAGATTGAACAAGTAGGTCCCTAAAAGGGACAAATTCCGCCGTGGTGGCACAAAAAGCATTTATCAATAATCCAAAAACAATTAAACTAAGCTAAACACTCGAATTATACATACCTACACATTTGTGTTGGGTATCAGGATGTGACACACCCAGGAAATTGGCCTAAGCTTCATCGGTTTGTTGGCCACATCAGGTCATTTTTTACCAATAGCGAATTCAGTGATCTGTCCAGTGTCCACATCAGACAGTCACTTTTTGCCAAAGCGATACAAAATATTACTGGTTACATAGTGAGTGTTTGTGTCACTTTTTGGCAAAAGCTACTAACTCTGTTTGCTGGAAACATTAAGGTTATCTCATGTGTAGATTGTTTTGTTACTGAAAGTGTTGGCTAGAATAAGGTTACAGTTTTGGAGTAACGACCATATGATACCTAAAACTTTAGAAAAAGTCAGTCCGTCCGTGGTCAAATTTTACCTTCAGTTAAAGCTAGACCCTTTGCCTTACCTTACTCTACTTTTACCCAAATGGATATGGGTTTTGCCCCAGCTTCTAAGCCGAGGCAACGTCCCACTTCGAGCTAAATACATACGTACAGAACGGCACTTATTTTAGTTTACTGTTTGATGGCTACAGAAATAGTGTCGCTGCAGAGGGTTTGATTTGATCATGTTTAAAGCTTTGTTTAAAGTTTGTTGCCAGAGTTTAAAATTTGCCCTTTGTCGGTCACTCAGTTCGTCAGTGGTCTTGGTTTGTCGCTACCGTCGGTTTGCATTGTAACCAGGGTCGTGTTGACTAACCAGTGTGCTGCGTTCATGGTCGCAAATTTCCCGTTAACTATCATATTAAAAGTTAAAGCAGCTACATATTTATAAAAGCAACAAAGACACCTATGAAACGCTATGAAAAGTATGCTATTTTTTGGTAATCTTTAGCTGCGCTCAGTAATCATTAGCTGTTCACGTCCTATGTACGTGCCGGACTGGCCAAAACGTTCGGTGCAAACATAGCTCGTTCATTAGAGCTGTTAAATCAGCTGCGAACTGAGCTGATGTCGTCTGCCGCCAGTCACGGCAACGAGCTGACCAGTTTATGCAGACTGTCAGACTAATTTGCATATTATGCAACAAAAACTCCACCCACTGCAAACTGATTGGTCTGCCGTGTCATGTACGTAGACAGTACGGCTGCTAATTGGCTTAGAATTTCTGAGTAATTTGCATTACTATCGGATTGGCTGGCCTTTCTCCAAGCTGTATTTCAACTTACAGACAGCCAGGGGGGGCCTACGAGAAAAAGTTCAAAATTGACCGCGAGAGAAACATTGTACGTACTTCAGATTTTAAATTTCACACTAAGTTTAAGATACCAGATGTAGATTATAATATAACTTTTAGTTTTTTGTTTCAGATTCGTTTCGTGATTTTTGGCCCCCATTGGCAGAAAAAAAAGACTGCCCTATATTAGGCCTATGATAAGCATAGGCCCTGTAGTGGCTCACAGCACGGAGTATGTACTCCTGGTTCTAAAATATCATTCCAAATATTCCGCCTCTAGGCGGAATAAAATGTGGACAGCATGTACACAATACATTGGTATTGCTTAAACTTTGTTACGTGTACGTGGACGTGCTCGAGTTTTCACAAAAAATACAGCGGTAAACACTGACAACTTGATGTCCGCTATTTCTTGGCAGAATACCAGTTGGACATTGTTTTGCCGAAGGGACAAAACGGTTTTCGTGTTTCAAGACCATTTCAAATTTACATAGGTTTATGCCTGGTGCGTATTTTTGTATCTTTAGAAATGCCGCGTTCACCTGTTCCAGTGGAACAGTAAACCGATTGAAATCGGCGTCCGATTCACATGCACAGTTTGCATTTTATGAATTCTGCAATCACAATGTCGCGTTCACTCACCTCCTAAACGGAACCAATATATAACTCTAGCTGTATTTCATTCAATGTCACTGTGTCATCCGCAGCGTCTTTTTTGCCGATTTTGAAAACTTTCGGTTTTTCGTGTTTGCTGAATAACTAGCTACTCGAAAGACGTACTTGTTTCGTCAGACGTTAGGTTTAGGCTCGATTCATACCTACAGCCGTATGTCCGTTCAGCCTGCAGAATGATGTCAGTAGCAGCCTACTGCAGTGGATCAGCCAGCGCCGTGACGTCATTATTTCGTCATTTTGTCAGCAGAACGGAAACGGACACACGGCTGTAAGTATGAATCGAGCCTTACTCTTTCCAAAGGAGACTGGCTTGGCTAGTTACCTACATACACACCTAATATGTATTATGTATGTACTAACATAAACTCGAAACCTCTCGGTCGACCTAGGCATACAGGAAAGGGAGCCTTACCTGACAAAAACAATTAATTGCGTAATTAGTGACTTATTTATGTCCAGCATCACATCCAAACTTGAAAGAAGACCATAAAAGACAATTTCCAAACTATTTTAGATTTAGGTTAGTTATCTGGCACAACACCGTACATGCATAAGACAAACCTAATGTAGTGAGACTTGGCCGCTTAACCCATAGTATATGTGCTGTTGCTGTGTTATTGTAATCGTATTGTATTTGTAACCAATAGGATCTGATTTTGACGACACCTCACTTACACAGCATTTTGTCGAATAGAGAATGCGAGGTGGCCTTAGCGACGATTTTCGTCGAAAATTGTTCACCAAATTCATTAGGCACCACCAGTTTTGCCACTAGCACTTGTGACAATAATTTGGCCGGGCGAAAAGTAAATATGTAACCCGAACTTGAACTGCTAAAAGCTGATTGAAATTAAGGCCATCAGAGCCAGAAATTTTGAAAAGCGAGGCATTTGATTTGTTTTTCCGACATAAAAACAGAAAAACGTTCCATTAAGGCACAGCCTCTGTTTTAAGCGTAGTTGGCAGTCGTACCTATGTGTACAAATTACTCTGTGCTTATATCCATCCAATTGATATCCATCTACATATTTATTAATAAAAGTACGTAATGGTAATATCTAGCTTAAAGGTGAAAGATATTAGCATGACTCGTAATGAGCTCGGTTAAAACGGAGCGGACCGTGTAACTGTGTAGGTACACGATAAGGTTGGCTTGTAATGTAACCTGGTTACTATCTAATCTGTGCATTGTGGCAGTGCTTACTTGACGGCGACAGCGTGTACATGTTTACACGTACATCTGTATGTACATTGTACACGCACATTTTACTGGATAAAGTGTAACTGGCTACTCTAAACGGATGATGTAACCGTACTCTGTAGCCATTTAATTGCCCTTTTGCAGTAGTCGGTTTTTCTACTAGGACGGGCGCATTTACTAGATCACTATCCGTGCAAATTGTTATTTATGAAATACACATTTAATTCTGTGTAGGTAGGTAGACGTTATATAGCTAACGAGTAACGACTAACGACCACTGCTATTGTATTCTCGTGTACACGTCAGCTGCATACCGCTAACATGGAAGGACACCGCTTTACCGCATAGCAACTACTAGGTAAAACAGGGCCCGATTGTATGTATAAAGATTTTAACGTCCGTTCATTTACAAGGCTGTTTATCTCAAAGTGAGTTCTCTTTGTAAAATGAAAATTGAAATTCATACACTTTTCTTTGCTATAATGACATCATTTCAGTATTTATAAAATTCAAACAATTTCAACGGCCGTTGACATGCTTTTAAATAAAAAACTTACAGTATCTTGAATACGCTGAATTATCCGTAAATTAGAAAATTTCATATCCTACACCAAATTAACTTATAAGACATTTAAATGACATATTTGACAAAAATAAAACATCATATCATTAACAGGAAAATAATGAAACAGCATGTCATCAATACCTAAATAGTTACAGAGTAACAATATTGAAACTGAAAATAAACTGCATAGCATCCACTAAATACATATGTGTCTCACAAAAATTGGATCGGGTATGATCTGCTTGCCAATTAAGCGATCGTTTATTGAACCCCTTAAGGCCTATTCACACGAGTGCGCATGAGCGGGCGCATTGCATGGCGTACGCCATGGCGCATGAGCGGGCGCATGAGAGGGCGCATGAGCGGGCGCACACGCACACTTGCCTACTGCATTGTGTGAAATAATGCAGCAGGCTGTGTGAAAACAGAATGCACCCGCTCACACAATGCACACAAGCACAATGCACACAATGCACACAATGCAGTAGGCAAGTGTGCGTGTGAGCCCGCTCATGCGCCCGCTCATGCGCCCTCTCATGCGCCCGCTCATGCGCCCTCTCATGCGCCATGGCGTACGCCATGCAGCAAAATGAGCCCTGTGTGAATAGGCCTTTAACCAAAGTATGGATCGATTAAGTATGCAGTTATCAATCAGATAATGTACCCTGAACTACATGGCTATTTTCATGAATGATCTTTTGTACAGTCGATTTTCCACTTGAAACGTGATTTTGTTTGCTGCTAACTGCTGCGTGTCGCTGACTTGTAGTTGTAACAAATCTTAAAGACAATTCTGGCACTTATAGATATGTAGGCTACAACATTTTCATGAACGACTGGTAAGCTAGGGGGACTGCGGAGGACATCCCTCAAGTGACGTTAAACGGACATTTATGCCGGAACATAGTCTCGTCACAAATACGCTCTATTGGGATAATAATACTCTTCCACAACACTACCTAAGGAACGTTTGGTATGTAGAGGTAAACGATAGTCCACAACCAAAGTGCGGCTACAAATATTCACGAGCCCGGAAGCTAATTCATAAACTGTTGTAACTATATGTCCAGGATTCAGGAAAAATGTGATATTAACTAGCCAAAGAGACAGCACAGACAGAACTGACTGAATAATTAATATGACTGCCAGCTGAGAGATGCTGGCCTCCAGAGTTTCAAATCAGGCCTGCCAACCAACGAGCACCCCAATTTATACAAATATTTCATCCTCCGTTAATAGCCAAGGAGAAATTAAGTCTAGGACTTGCTTGACAAATTGCCCTCAGTCCCAAAAAGTTTGGGCCAAATAGTTGGAATGAAAAAAGCGTAGGCAGCGAGAGAGATAGACGAGCCAACATATATACCTAAACTAAACACCTGGGCCCAGTTTTTTAGAAATGCGAAAAATATTCTCCGTTTTTGAGTCTTCCGTTTAAATTTTTTGGAAAGTTTTGTTTTTTTAATGTACACTAAAAAATTCGTTACAAACTTTGTAAATGCAATTTTTTAAGGTCTTTGGTACATTACAGGGACGGCTCTGGGCGCTTCTCAACCCAAGATCCCATTTGCACAGAACAGAAAACTGCAGACAGAAGTCTACAGGAAGCAGAGGGTTGTAAAGTAAGATAAACCCGTTCCGTTAGGTAGATATTTAGGTACACAGGAATTAACTACAGCTCAGCATTGGTCAAGTAAGCTCAAATGGTTAGAACGTAGAGGTAGGATTTTATAACAGCTAATTAGTTATGTAGCCTATGAGTTAATTTATTTGTATATATTTTGTATTGTTATTTAACTTTAACTGATAGTGATAACTTTATATAAAAATTTACCAATTAGCTATTAACCGGTTTTACAGCGCTACTTGCAGATGCGCGTCGTGCCCATTCTGTGTCTACTCTTGCTAGCATGTGTCCTCTGTAAGTGGAGTGGACAAGAAATAGAGCGTCCGTACATTCGGCAACAAATGACAGATATTACGTAAGTAGAAGAAATCAAAGGAGTATAGAATATAATGGTGTAGCGGTTGAAGGAAGGAAAGGTTAAGCCAACAAGCAAGACTACTAAGCCCGTGGGAATCCTGGAAAACAGGCAGCCAAAAACATCACTTATCAGCAAAATGGCAAGCCGAGGGGTTACATATATTCCCTTCCCGGCTTCTGGCTACCCACCACAATTCATTACGTATAAGTATTCCGATCCCATTAAACCCGTCCGGTGGAATGCATAACGGCAGTCTTAGCTCAGTCTTGCTAAACGCGGTCCAAGGGCAACGTTCTTAGCCTACGTAATACGTGTAGAATTTTCGTTACGATGTTCTAAGTTACTGAAATAGCACGCCTTAGACTGGTTTTAACGTCAAACTGCCGTTCTGCATTCCACCCTTCTGTGTCTTGACACACAGTGTCAACGATTGTCTTTATATAATGTGTCTTGATCTACCTATACCTTATAGTTAGGTAGGTATGTACCACAAAATGTATTAGGTTAAGATTCCTTTTGTAGCTCTCATTGGCTAAAACTCACAAAAAAGTGACTTACTAACTCAACTAATGACAGTTATGAAGGGGGAGCAACAGTTTGCCACGTTGTTTTTCGCATTTGCCACCTTAGTTTTTTGGCATTTGTGAAAAGTTGCTCTTTAAAGTCCAGAAAATGAGTAAAAAACTCAGCTCAGCTGCCTGGGTCATCACACTGATCCGTGACCAATCAGAGATCACCTGATCTGATATGTGAAATTGTGCAGTCAGTATCTCTAGCTGCAGGTTGTCCTACCTAATACCTAGTATCCTGTCCCACAGATGAAACCGGGTATATACTTGGCGACGGGTCTTTTCTGTTATTCTCCTACCTGTCTGGAATTTGAAAGTTACTGAGCCGATTTGAATTATTTTTGCACCAATGGACTCCTCTTGATCTCAGGACTTCAAAAACACAAGTTTTAAAATATTTTAAATTTTTTCAAAAAATGTAAAAATTCTAAAATTTTATACAAAATGCGGACTTTTTCATTTTCTGAAATGCGGAATGTGTTCTAGACACGAATTTTTGGGTTTTAAATCGCTAAAATTTAAAAATTTTCAAAAATTTAAAAATTTGTCAATTTTTTTGAAGTTCTGAGGTCAAGAGGAGTCCATAGGTGCAACAATTATTCAAATCGGCTCAGTAAATTCCAAATTCCGGATGGTGGGGGAATAACAGCATAGACCCTTTGGCGACTACGAGGAGATGCCACACTTTGTGACTACCGCTCAGTGCTCACCACACCAACACTGAGCAGCAAGCATAGCTACTCTTGACCGGTGACTCTCAACAGATAGGATGCTGCTAGTGCTATGGCCTTGCTCCCAAGGACGTATTTTCTTGACCGAGACACACTTCAAACCTAGATCGAGTCATAGTTGGGGTCTGGGGAATGCTTCCTGCAAACCGCTGCAAGTTTCATACCTACATCCTACATACATCTTACGAACTACAATGCAGTCTGCACTGCTACTGTTATCCAGTACAGTAACCACTACCCAATAGGTATAAACAGACAGGGAGACTGTCAAGTCCTGATGTCTACAGTGGGGTTCGGATGAGATCGTCCGTACGTAACCCACTACATCCACTTCGCAGCATCTCGTCAGCTACATCCTACTCAAGTTTGGCACGTTAATGTCTGGTTTATGTACTTGGCGCTTCACGTTAAAAGTGCGTATAAATTCTGAGTGCATGCTACATCGTGCTATATAACCTACTTGAAAGCTGTAGACACCCGTACGGACACGACACCCCACCATTTCATCTTACAATTTACTCTTCCTCACACTGTACACTGGCCATCATAAAACACCTACCTTCCGCATCAGTCTTTTCTGGTACCGACCTTTCTAATGGAACACTAACGCGGCCTGCTAAGGCTCAAATTAATGTGAAAAAATTAATGACTAAGACCAGGGCATGTGAATAGATTTTAATAAAGAATATAAATGAATGAGCAAAGGCCAATGAATAGGGCGGCGTAGCATGATGAATAAAACAAAGAGCAAAATCCCTTACCGGATTAAAGGGCTTAGTTTAGCTTAGTTAGTTATAATCGTTTAACTAACTAGTTTAATTAGTTTTAATCGGACTTAACAGGTTAAGAATTGGTTAGTTATTGTCGATTCTAAACCTCGGATTAAACGCACTGACGGTTAACACGCTGCTTTTAAACCAGACTAAAAGGACTTAACTTAATGCTGAGCGTGCATGTTAAATCCTTATAGTCTGGTGTTAGTTTACCACTGGGTTCGGACTAAAACGGCTGACGGTTAAGCAGCTGACTTACTTTAACGCGGCACAACTTTAAATAGTTTAGTCCGTTTAGTCTGATGTCATTCCTCACCCTAGCATGAAACTGAGTTTAGTCCCTTAAATCCGGTAAGGAAGTAAGGCTGATACCAAAAGCGTACACGCAGTGATTTTGTAACCGTGTGCAGCTCCAGTGACCCCAGAGGTTAGCCACTGACAACAGTCTGACGTCGGCACATAAGCATAACAATATCAACAGGTTTACAAACACTAGATCAACTCTAATCAATCAAATATGTATGTGTGTTGGATTAAATTATACTTATGGCATCCGCATCTGTATTAAATTTTGCATTGAAAATATAATTAGCATATAAATTAATGAAAATTAATTAAATTTCCAACCACAGCAATATGACTTTAGTTAATGCAGTTCCAGTTGATCTAAAGTCCAACCAAAACATGCTGGACCCTGACACAAAAAGAAACACGCGATTTCATTACACAAAGAACGAATTGCAAGCATCAAGAGTACAGCGAGTATATACTCACAAAAACCACGCCACCAGTTTGGTTTCAGATTCAGGGTTTCAGCAATTTTTGGTCAAACTTTAGTTTGTGAGACAGGGGTGTGGCACTGGTTTGTGGGCCAAGGATTTGGAACAAAAAGAGCGGTTACATAAATTGGTCATAGTGGCTTTTCCTTACAAAATGTGCAATAAGGTGACAAATTATGAAATCCACTTATACTTGTTACCACTGGTTTCCTTATTACGTGATAGATTAGCTACCTCTGTAGCTTGAAGTCACAAATCATCCAATATATAGGCGACTACACTAACTCTATGTCAACCAAACGACCCCAAAACCGTGGCATTACCTTCCAGAGCTTGCGCATTGAGACAATAACAAACTGAATGAAAGCACGATAGTGGGGTGAATGGCAGTAGGCCCACAGGATATATCAGCTAGAACCAGGCACACATGGCTTGCATTCACAAAAGGTGGCTACTAAACTGAAAGCAGTCTGAACTATCAACAGATTAAAGGGATTAAGTTTGAAATATCTTTGGTTTATAACGACTGCACCAGAAAAACCCACACGTAAATAGTTGAAACTTGCTACAAAGCGGTAAGGTGCTGAGTACTGTAGTCCACTGTCCACACACAAGTCAAACTGACGTTTTCGAACTTGCGTTGCTCTTTCCGGCAATGCTCATCACAAAACTATTAACTGTCTTACGCGTATCATATGTATAAAATTCTGCAGCATAAACAGTTATTCAATTTCAATTTTCACACTATATGCATACATAACCCGCGAATTTGCGCACACAAACAAGCACACACGTATATATAAGCATGGAAAGCCAACACATATATATAGTCCCAAATTGAAATGTTTCACTATTTCGCCTGGCTCCCACACTAAAATGTTATGTAACGATTTTAGATACTCTGATTTTCACATCAACTCGGCATTTTGATTGGTTAAATCCTTATTTCTTATTTCTCTAACAGGAGCCAAATCATAGCGATTTTTCACACACAAACTTGAGCACAATCAGCAATGAGCCGGATACAAAAGCAAAGCAAAAAATAATATTGAGTAACAAAAAATAATAATATTCCCCGTTGAGTCAATAACATAGGCCACAATCTATCGTGCCTGTCATTCAAGGTAACATATGTATATATAATTCAGTCGTCACAATGGTCTTTTGGATGCAGTTTTCACACAGCCTGGAAATTGTAAGTAACGATATGTTTTACGTAACTAATTTCTCAAATAGTGATACAAAATCTGAAGTTGACGCTAACTGCATTATTGGCTAACTGAACTGTAGTTGAATTTTCCAAAAATTTACTGTTTTGGGTACTTTTTGACTAATTTAAAAAAATTGTGGTCACTTGCAGTTCTTTGCCGATGGGTCTCTGTATAGTGTCTTAAATGTGAAAACAGCAACAACGTCACGACCACCAATATTTGGAAAAGTATGTTTCGAACAATAAATTGCATCAACAGTCCTACTACACAGGCTGAGATTCACAATCTAACATTACAACAATGATCGCAATGGGGCGTGAATGGTGTCTGGTAGAAGGGGGAGAGCGGTGTTGATGTTTTGGATGATCACTTGGCCCGTTGTCAGGAAAATGAGTGGCTACTTATAATTGAAAAGGATATAGTGTAAAGCATATAAACAATAGTGCAATAATTGTTAGTGAGTGAATCTCAGTTGGGTGGAACGCATAACGCCAGTCTAACGCTGAAACCAGTCTAAGACGTTCTATTTCTGATAATTAGACCATCGTAGCGAAAAATTGCACACGACACACGTATTACATAGGTTAGCATGTTGCCCTTAGACTGTGTTTTAGCAAGACTGAGCTAAGACTGCCTTTATGCATTCCACCAAGTAGTGATGGTTGTGTGTCACTGGCTGGCGGCCGGTTGCGGCAGTGGTCGCTGTTGTGGCTTGAGTATTTGCTCGATGGCGTGCGCGGCCTGCAGCAGCGTTGCTTCGTCGAACTTGCGGCCCACCAGCTGCAGACCCACGGGCAGGTCTGTGAGGCTTGAGAAACCTGCGTTCAGACTCAGCGCGGGGTGGCCCGTCCCGTTGAAGGGGCACGTGTTGGGCAGCACGTCCAGGGTCCCCGCTACAAATTCTGCAAACAATTATCACACAGTTAACCTGGCGCTACCCCACGCCCACACCCTCTCCCCCCCTCCCGACGTCCACAAACTTAGCTATCAAAGCTTACAGTCTATGTACAGTCGTGGCCTTAAATAGTGTACTTCGTGCGTGCGTGTGCGAGTGATTTCGAGTGTTCGTGGGGGATCGTGTGGAAAAGTTTAGGGTGAGGTCAACATAGGGTCAACACTCTCGCTTAGGTATTTACAACTGCGAGTCAACTTTCAGTAGATATCGCGTCAACTCCGAGTGAAAGGACACTGTTTGAGGCCAGGACTCTACATTGTTATGGAGGGGCTTTCCCCAGCTTTTTTGCTCTTTCCACGCCCACTTTCGTAAGCCCTATATACGTTGTGAGGAACATTGGTGATTCCGGAGTTTTTCACACTGCTACCTGAACAGTAGGTCTTCATTGATAACGTCAATGGATAGCCAGAACTGCCGGAGCCGTTCCAAACCACTTAGGTGTTGTTCTCGTAACTTATGGTACTCTAATTGACCCACGCGGGTGTACACTGTGCAATGTACAAAATCGTAAAACGAAGTTGAAACAATGAAAATCACACGCGAACTTGCCTACTTTCCCGGCAATAAATCCTCAGCCCTTAATGCTAATTCTAAGACGGACAACGGTATACTCTGGCATATCTTTAGTGGGGCCCGCGCGCCGCCCCGCGCCCCCGCCCTGTGCTTCGGTTTTTTGCTTTCTGTTTTTGTTGTGGTGTGTGGTGGTTGTTGTTGTTGGTGGGGGGGGTGGGGGGGGTGGGCGGGGGGGGGGGGGGGGGGGGGGGGGGCGGGGGCCGCCGCCGGCCGCGTGTGCTCGTGGTGGTGCTGGAGGTGGGTCCTCGGGGGCTTGGTGGTGTTGTGGTGGCGGGGGCCGCGGCGCGCCCCGCGGCCCGGGGAGAGGGAGGGGGGGGGGGTGGGGCGCGTGGTGGGCGTGTGCGTGCGGGGGCCGGGGCGCGGGGCAGCGCAAGGGGTGGGGGGGGCGGGGGGCGGGGGCCACACTCAGCACAAACAGAACAAGGAGAAAGGGAGGGGATGTGTCTGTGTCTCTCGTCCCTCCGGCCGCGCCGGGGGGGGGGGGGGGGGGGGGGGGGGGGGGGGCCCCGCCCGCCGCCCGCGGCCGTCTCCGCTGGCCGGCGCACTCCTCCGGCTGCTCTGGTGGGGCGGCCGCCGCGCCGGCGCCCCCCCCCGCGGGCCGCGGCCGAGGGGGGGGCGGGGGGGGGGCCGCCTGGCGCGGGCGCGCGCGCGCCGCCGCGCGCGAAGCGGGGCGGGGGGGGGGGGGGGGGGCAGCCCCCACCCAAACACAAACAAACAAGAAGAACGGGTCTGGGGGGAGAGGAGAGAGAGCACCAAGAAGACCGGAAGGGGGCTGGTGGGCCGCCTCCGGCGGGGAGGGGGGCCGGGGGGAGAAGGTACAACCAAACATCTCCTATATCTACTATAAGATCTATGATTATGAAAAATCAAACAATATTTTTTTTTTTATCTCTAAGTAGGGAGGGGAAAAATAAGAATATATATTATTAATAATATTTATATCCCCTCCTCTCCCCAAGCCCCCCCACCCCCCCCCCAGCGCGAAGCGGGGAGCGGATGCCCGGGCCAACAATAAAAATTGCAATAGTAGACTAATAATTAATAGGATCTAAACTATCCTAAGCAAAAATAATAAATATAGTAATTCAGGTTTGAGTATACCAATAAAAATTTAAAATTACAGGAGCGGAGATAAGCCCGTGAGGAAGTACATACATATAAATAATAAAGTGTTTGACCTCAGTAATATGTATATCTCATATTATATATTACAATAGGTGTTATAAGGGTAAAAGGTTAATAGTGTTATATTAGTATTAGTATATTAGATTTAAAACAAATTAGGTTAATAAAAAATTTTTTTAGTATTATCGCATGCTAGTGTTTAAGATTAGGACTTAATCTATGTAAGTACTAGTAGTGCTATTCGTGGTCTCGTTCAGACCGTATCCGTTGTGTAGCGACTCGTCAGTGAACTTACACTAACGGAACTTGTTTTTGAAATTTCGAAAAATGTAAAAAATACAAAGAAAAATATATAATAAATGGTTTCGTCGCTAACCACGCTCATACTAAGTGATGTTAGTAGAATAAATTATATTCATGTGTTCTTTTTTATTTCTAGTAGAAGATTTTGTGCAGTATCATATCCGTATTTGTTATGTATTTGTTTCTTTTTGCACAGATTAAGGAAACAATGCTCAATCTTGCGATTAGAGTAATTTTTAGATTTAATGTTAGTGAAGAGACGTTTAGTTTTTTGGGTGAAGTCGGATATGTTAGTGCACAATTTGCTGTATCTGACTAGCTCATTTTCCACTGTATTGAAAGCACAGCAGGTAGCTATATTACCGTATAGATTTGGTAATGATATGACATTGAATTTAAAGTTTTCTCGTTTGTCAAAAACTTTAGTAGTAAATTGTTTGTTGAGTATTTTTATAGATATATCGAGGACATCCGCGTTATCATTTTTGTTATTAACTTTGTTAAGCGTCAAACATTGTGGATATATATCTTTACTGAGATTTTCGAATTTGTCATGGTCGTTGATAGCAGTAATGTCGTCGATATATCGGAACATATATTGCAGGTACTTAAGGTTTTTATTATTGTTTATCATTTGGTGTTTAACATATTTATATTCATAATGAAAAAGACATAAATTAGCAAGAAATGGTCCAACATTGGTGCCCATTGGTATTCCAATAATTTGTCGGCAAATAACATTGCCGCAGGTGAAATAGCTATTATTAATGACGAATTGTACAAATTTCAGAATAGAATGTTTATCTGCGGCTATGCCTTTTGTAGTATTGGAAAACCAGTTGGCAGATTTTTCATGAATGGCGATCTTAGTGCTATTGTTGAAGGTAATGTCTAATACTGTTTTGATGCTTTCGATGATGTCATTATGTGGCAGATTAGTATATAATTGTCCAAAATCGAATGTGTTTATGGTTTTAGCTTCATTGTCTTTTGAAATGTTTTCGAGTGTTTTCAGAATAGATTGATTGTTATCAATGATCCAGTATGGAGAAATTTTCCAGTGAGTATTTAGAAAATTATTGCAATATGATTTCAGCTTGTTTTGTATCTTACTTAATGCAAGGCTGAGTCTAGCAGATATAGGTTTAGTGCATGCTTTGCTACTAGCAATGATAGTTCTAAAACTAATGGGATTTTTATGAAACTTCGGTATAATTTGAGCGAAGGGTAATGTGCTATATTCCTTATCTACTGTAAAGCCAAAATTGGTAGATGTGTGAATTATATCAGTAACGATTGTTTCCTTATCGATGTTGTTAACTATTTCATAGGTGTTGTTTTTGTTTATTATGCCGAGTTCTTCGATTAGCTTACTGATGTAAAATGGTTTGCAGATGATGGCGAAATTATGTGCAGCCTTATCAACAACGGTAAACACATATTTGGATTTTAATTTCTTAATGTCTTTTAGTAAACTAGATATATTATCAGGTTTGTTGTGATGTATGTTAATCTGTGTTAGTTTGCTTTTGGCAATATTTACTATTGCGTTTTTCCATTCCGCGTATTCTGTGTGGTATCGCAGATTCTTAGAGCACAGTTTGTTTATGTATTTATCAAGTCCTATATTTATAGATCTTAAAATTTCTTCTTTGTCCAGTTTTTTGTTGGGTCTGTATTTCGTTCCTTTATGTAATAGTTGTCTAATCTTAATATTCTCAATGATGTTCGCGTTGCCGGTTATAACATGTTTGTGGTGTGGGTCAATAAAAGGTGAAGTAAGACAGTCGCATGAAGGCTGGTTGCTAGAGTAGTCATATATGTCTAGGTTATCCAATGTCTGTCTATAGTTGAAAAATATGGAGCCGATGGTCTTATCATATGTGTATATAGGCATAGGTGTGTGCATATCATGTGCGGTGTCATCCGGCCAGAATTTTTTAACTTGTTCATTGTTGAAAATTTTATTTAGATTGATATGGTCAAAAAGTTTATTAGAGAATTCAAAAATAATTTTTGGCTTGCGTTTTCTGTGTGTCTTGTCCTTATTTGGTTTGTATAATTTATAGCTACAAAGATCCTTAAGTACGTTGACTATGTTAAGGTCTGTAGTCTTGTTATCAATGATGTGTAAGTACAAACTAGAAATGTTCTTCTTATTCAAGCTAAATACATATGGAATCAGGTTTCGTCTGCAGTCAACTGGGTTCGATGAGTATTGTTCAAGTATGTCGTCGATAATCATGTTAGGGTCAGTGGTATCAGTGTTGTGATGTTTTTTGCCTCTTTTCCGACTATAGCGTTCAATTTTGTGAAACATTTTGTGTATGGGTTGGTTGATTTTTTCCTTTTTAACGCGATCGTTTAGACCGTA
>JASANF010002968.1:0-71451 GCA_030248245.1 Trissonchulus sp. WLG1_4 | reverse complement strand
GCATTCCGACCACTACCAAATTCATTTTTTTACTTTCACGTTCAGCGTGCTCAACGGCACGTTTTTCGACTATGTCAGTGAGCTTTGGCAGTAATTTTTCCATGCACGCAGTAACAATATTTTGAATAAGTTCGACGTTAACGTTTCCCGCGTCAGTTACTTGAGGAGACGGGGTATTTGCCGACAGCTTGGCTTCTAGCGCTGCGACCCGATCCTCCAAACCACCAAGCAGTGTTTTGCAATGACTGCAATGATAGATAAATATACCAGTATTCTGCAGCTTTTGATACGCTTTATATCCGCCATCATCAAGGCCCGCACATTTGTAGTGGGAGGTATGCTGGCAGCGATCGCATGTGACGACCCAGTCCGACTGGCCAATGCCTGAAGCGCAAACGAGACACGGCGGCAAGGATTGGGATCCTTTTCGGCCACCAGACATCGTCGTTCAGTATGGGAGGAATACAAAATAAGCCTCCGAATAATTAATGTTAAGTAAAGCAAAAAGGAAATCCACCGGAGCATTATCTAGAACAAACACACCCCATTTGATTCAACTGAATCAAATGGGTTAAAACGGGGGTTAAAAATCAAATGGGTTAATTGAGTGACAAAAGTGCTATTCCTGATGTTAAAAATCCTGCTGGCTGTTTGATAAATGATAATAAAACGAAAGCAAACCTTTTCAATGAATTTTTTAGCTCTGTTTTTGTTATTGATGATGGAATTTCCTTAAATGTGCCTAAAGTGACTAATTCAGTCTTTCCTGAGCTTATTTTTACACCAGAAACTGTTTATTTTTTTCTAAAACAGATGCCAGGAAAATTGTGTGCTGGTCCAGATAATATTCCTCAACTTTTTTTAAAAACTTTTTGCCTTGAAGTATGCTATCCGCTTTCTTAAATTTTTACAGTATCTTATGAAACCGGAAATTTACCAAAACTATGGAAATCTGCAGTCGTTATACCCATCCACAAAAAAGGCTCTCGAAATGATGTCAAAAATTACAGACCAATTAGTCTTACTTCCGAAGTGGTAAAAATTATGGAAAGCATTATCAAGGATAGTATGTTTAAATTTACCACTGAAAATAACTTACTTTCTAATTCTCAGCATGGTTTCTTAGTAAAAGATCTACTACTACCCAATTGTTAACTTGTTTGAATAAGTGGACTGCTGAAATTGATCGTGGAAATTGTGCAGATGTGCTATTTATTGATATAGCAAAAGCCTTTGATTCTGTGTCGCACGCTAAACTTGTTGAAATTTTGCATGCCCATAACTTTGGAAGTAAACTAGTTGCATGGGTTAAAAATTATCTTGAAAACAGATTTCAATATGTAAAAATTGGTAACATGTTCTCAAGTGAACTTCCTGTTTTATCAGGTGTCCCACAAGGTTCTATTTTGGGTCCTTTTTTATTTTTAATTTATATAAATGATTTACGAAGTGTACTTAATAGGGCGCTCCGGGAATCAAGGATTTGGGCCGTATTTTTTAAAAACAGCCAAAATGACCTATCATTCTTGAAGGAAAGTTGCCCAAAATACTATTTCTGATGTTTTGACGTGCATATCTCCATAGCAAAAAATTTGAAAAAAATTGGACAATTTACTGATTTTATTCAACTTTTACACAAATTCAGCAAGTAAGCCGGTGCATCAACGCTTTTTGAGGTTTTGTAAACAGACGATACGTAAATTTTATTAGTCGTAATGAAAAATTAAAACAATTTTATTGCGTTCTGTGCAAAAAAATTGCACAAGAAACCATTTTCAGAAGCAGCAGACTCAAATATAGGCTGTGTGAATACAAAACCAATTTTTCGGCATTTGATTATAAAATGCTGGTAGGATATTTTTCTACAAAATTTTGCACAATTATAGCCTTAGGCTCTGCGCAGTTGAACAACTTTTTAAAAATAAAGCTTAGAAAATTTTTTATATGAATTTTATTGCTCAGAGTTCGACTTCGAAAATACATAATGACATTTTTTATCCAAACCTGACATAAATGTTGAAAACCAAAATAATGTTCAACTAGAGAATCACATAAGCTACATTTTGGTATATAAAGTGTGACTATACGTAAAGTATAAGCAGAGTTATTGTTTGCCGAAAATCCACTCACGTTTGGTGCTCCGGGAGTCACGTGACATGATCACGTAATTTTAAATTTTGCCTCCAGTGTTCTTTTGTGCCATAATACATGTATGTATAGTAAAGTTTGACATTTGCCAATTTTTTTGCTAGTTTTCTATGTAACCCCCGATTCCCGGAGCGCCCCCTTAAACATTCAAATATCTTTTTATATGCTGATGATGCAAAAATATATTTCTCTTTTTCCAAAAAAAATTATACTGCCTCTTTTTCTGAAGATATTCAGCGGATTTTCTCCTGGGCAAACAAAATGCAATTAAAAATAGCTTTCCACAAATGTTTCTTATTGCATCTAGGTTATGGAAACCCTAGAACCCCAATATCCATAAACTCAACCAATTTTCAAACAACTGCTTTTATAAAAGACTTGGGTGTTTGGGTTCATAAAGATCTGAAACCCAGTCATCACATTCAGCAAATTGTCAAATCGTCTGTACAAACTTTAAATTTGATTTTTTTAGCTTTTCAGTCGCGAGAAAGACAGTTTCTTTTAAATTTGTACAAAAGTTTTGTGCGCTCCTAACTGGAATATGCTTCAGAGGCGTGGTCACCATGGTTGAAAAAAGATATAGTATTGCTGGAAAGTGTACAACGCAGATTTACAAAGCGTTTTCCACAATTAAGGTTAGAAAGTATAAAAATCGTTTAAAAATTATGCAATTAGAAACTCTTGAAAAAAGAAGATTAATGTCTGATTTAGTTTTTTTTATACAAATTGATATTTGGATATATAAATTTAAATTTTGCTGATTTTTTCAGCTTCTCATCCGTTGGAAGTACAAGAGGGAATTGCCTAAAACTAGAGCTTCCAAAATTTAGACTGGACTGTAGAAAATATTTTTTCACTAGCAGGATAGTTCCTGTCTGGAACTCCCTCAGTGATGATATTGTAACTAGCAGCTCAGTTGAAAGTTTCAAGTCAAAAATTGAAAAGTTAAGTTTTGAGTCATTTCTGAACTATTGTTTCGACTAACTAAGACTCTCGTTCAGTCATGATCTTTTGCCCCTTACTTTCTTTCTTTTTGACAAAGTTTATGTAGTATATACATATATACCTGTACGAATAACATATGTAGGTGTTCACAAGTATATAAGCTTCTTTTGATGATGGCTGCACGTTTCAGTTCGTTTGTTTTTGGGTGTCACTTAAAAGGCCACAAATGGCCACGTGACACCCTTCTCACCTATATATTTTGTTGTATTATTGATATGTATGCGTTTAGTTTGATGATCGCTTTAACTGTTTTATCAGTTTTTCTATTAATTTGTTTTTTTACGTGTGTTAACCGCTTATTTGTTTATTTTGGTGAGTAAATCTTCTTCTCTCTCTCTCTCTCAAAATTCTAAAAAAGCTTTAGCTTCTGGGGGCTGCCGCCCCCAGACCCCTGCAACCACTATTATTTCACAACAACTGTTGCTTAGAAATGGTTTTTCAACGCAAAATTTATTTCAAAATTCTAAAAAAGCTCCAGCTTCTGGGGGCTGCCGTCCCCAGACCCCTGCAGCCACTATGATTGCACGACAGACATGTTGCGTAAATAAAACTTTTTTGCAATATCAATGAAATCAGTAAAAAAATTTTAAAAAGCTGAACTTTCTGCAGACTGCCGCGGACTGCGTGTGCGTTTTCACCCCCCCCCCCCGGTCGTCGACCATCAGTTCAGCCCCCCCCTTCGCGAAATCCTGGGTACGCTACTGGGGGGCCCTACCTCGGGTGACGACCGGGGGGGGGGGGGGAGCGAGCGATCTGTCTTATGTAAAAAATTTTCAGGCCATTATTTTAGCGTACTGAAATGTTGGAAGTTACCGAGATATTTCCGATCGCGGGGGCCTGGGGGCAGTAGCCCCAGAAGCCAGATCTTTTTTAGAATTTTGAAATGCAATTTGCATTGAAAATGTATATATATTTAAACTACACTTGTCGAGAAACGAGTACATATGCGGGGGTCTGGGCCTGGGGGCGACAGCCCCCAGTAGAAGCTACATTTTTAGAATTTTGATTTTACAATTTTTTGTAATGGGTTAGAATGCACTTTGAATGCATTTTAAACACTTACAAACACCTTACACACGCAAGATCACTAAATCACACGGTTGCAGGGGTCTGGGCCCTGGGGGCGGCAGCCCCCAGAAAAAAATTGACCATTTTTCCAATTTTTAGACCGATTTTGGTCAAATGGAGATGTATCAGAAATTTTTTCCGACAAAAATTAAAACAAAAGAAATGGTAACGTGATATCAGAAGGTGTATTACACAAGTAAATGTAGCATAATATACTCGTGTAGAGATGCATCGGCTTTGACGAAAAATAATAACAAAGAATAGTTAAGCTATAGAGTAGCAGGGGTCTGGGGGCGGCAGCCCCCAGAAAAAAAATGGGTAAATTTTTGATTTTTGGGCCAAATTTGGTCAATTAGAGACGTATCGGAAATTTTTTCCAGTGAACCCGCAAAAACCAAAGAGGAGACCCTTGTTGAACTTTTTTTATGAGGTGGCCAAATAGGGGGGTTCAGGCCCCCTGAACTCCCCCCCTGGGTACGCCCTTGCCCCCATCCGCCCCTGGGCTCACCCTTGTGAATTCTTTCTTTCTTTCTTTCTTTCTTGTGTGTAGTAAGCAATTGCATTACAATAGGCTGGGCACAATGCAGCCATATATAGACATGCATGAACCTTTACGACAGATAATAAGAATGAGAACCACGGTAAAAAGTACTGGGGGCCTGGGGGCGACAGCCCCCAGGAAATTTTTTGGATATTTGGGCTAAATTTGATGAATTGGGAACGTATCGGAAAATTTTTTTGAGGGGGCCCTCTTTGCCAAAAGGGGGGGCCCCAGACCCAAAGCAGGGGGGGGGGCCCCGGGGCCCCCGGGCCCCCCCCCCCCGGATCCGCCACTGGCCAAAACCTACATTTCAGGACAAATGAGCAAGTCGTACACGTACACAGGAGCGCCACCTCAAGTTAAAATCGCAGGTACGTATAGTAGAGCAGCAAAATTCCTACAATTGTAACCAGCGTTACAATTTTTAGTCTGCAACGAAATTTTCTTACAATTGTAACAATTGTAGGATTTGTAAGCTACAATTGTAGGATTTGTGAGCTACAATTGTTACAATTGTAAGAAAATTTGAAAAAATTGACTACAATTGTAACAATTGTGATTTTTCATGGAGAATTCATTACGAATGTGGGCAGATTTGTAACGATTGTGAAATAATTTATCAAACAATTGTTACAATTGTAGGACTTGTAACGCTTCACAGGAAAACCAGTGGATCTGAATTTTCTGTAAATTTTTTCCTATTACAGATTTTTCAGATGTTTTTTACCCTTTCCATTCAGAGACATTTTACAGACAGTCAGGGGGATTTCAGATCAATTTCAGAGAAATTCAGGGAAAATTCAGAGAATTTCACCCATAATTCAGAGACTCTGAATTATATCTGAAAAAATGTTACTGGCTTTTCAGGTAAATTTCAGATATATACTTTTTACACGAGTTTCAGAGAAAATTTACATGTTTTTTATATCTGTAAATAGTAGGTAAATTTTATCTGAAGTTCATGTAAAAAGTATCTGAAATTTATCTGAAAAACCAGTAACATTTTTTTCAGATAGATTTCAGAGTCTCTGAATTCTGGGTGAAATTATCTGAATTTTGCCTGAATATCTCTGAAATCTATCTGAAATTCCTCTGAAAGTCTGTAAAATGTCTCTGAATGGAAAGGGTAAATAACATCTGAAAAATCTGTAACCAAAAAAGTTTTACAGAAAATTCAGATTCCTGGTTTTCCTGTGCTTGTAGCGTTTGCAAAATTTTTCAAATTACAAACGTTACAATTGTAGCCTTTGTAAAAACTTACAATTGTTACAATTGTAGGATTTGTAAATCTCAGCAACAGGGACCGGCGTTTACACGCATATAATTATTTTGGTAGATTGAAAAACACAAGCAGCTGTGTTTCACTTGCCCGTAGCTAAATTGTTTAAGTATTTTATTCAGTTTTATGTAGCATTTATCAAATGAGACCTGAACATAGTGCTTGTGAAGACAATTCTATTTTACGATTTTAAACTCAACTGGCTCCAAGCTCCAAGTGGAACATAAAGGCCCATTATTCACATACTAACGCTGCGTTTGCTAAGTGTTAGCGTTTAAGTATGTTTAGTATGTTAGAAGTTTAAGTTTGTGAATAACACTTAGCGCTTATAAGCGCTGACACTAAGTGTAAACACTTTAGTTTAAGCGTTAAAACCGATTCACACGCTGCGATTTTGACGCTGAAACCGGTCCCAAGCATCAACTTTTGGAATCAAGTGCAGAGTTGGGGGGGAATAGTGGAAACGGGGACCTATTTTTTGGAGTAGAGCACCTCAAGGGAAGCATTTTTTGCAATACAGCCCCTATCCACAAATTGGGTTAAATGCAGTTGGGAGGGGAAAAATAGTGGACATATTTTTTGAGTAGAGCACGTTGGGGCAAGCATTTTTGCTTCAAGAACCCCTATTTTCACAGGAAAACCAGGAATCTGAATTTTCTGTAAAATTTTTTCGGTTACGGATTTTTCAGATGTTTTTTACCCTTTCCATTCAGAGACATTTTACAGACTTTCAGAGGAATTTCAGATAAATTTCAGAGAAGTTCAGGGAAAATTCAGAGAATTTCACCCTGAATTCAGAGACTCTGAATTTTATCTGAAAAAAATGTTACTGGCTTTTCAGATAAATTTCAGATACTTTTTACAAGAATTTCAGATAAAATTTACCTGATATTTACAGATGTGAAAAACATGTAAATTTTCTCTGAAACTCGTGTAAAAAGTATCTGAAATTTATCTGAAAAGCCAGTAACATTTTTTTCAGATAAAATTCAGAGTCTCTGAATTCTGGGTGAAATTCTCTGAATTTTCCCTGAACTTCTCTGAAATTTATCTGAATTTCCTTTGAAAGTCTGTAAAGTGTCTCTGAATGGAAAGGGTAAAAAACATGTGAAAAATCCGTAACCGAAAAAATTTTACAGAAAATTCAGATTTCCTGGTTTTCCTGTGTTTATTTTTTGGATTTTCTGAGATATGACCCCCTGAAATCTAGGATCAAGTGCAGTTGGGGGGGGAATAGTGGATCTATTTTTTGGAGTAGAGCACCTTGAGGGAAGCATTTTTTGTAATAGAACCCCTATCCACAAATTTGGATTTTCTGAGCTAAGACTCCTTGAAAATTGCATTTTCAGTGTTTATGAAAGTGACCGTAGGCCAAAGTTCGAAGCCAAAAACGGCTATAATCTTTGTTTTTGGATAGTTTTGGGATCAAGTGCAGTTTGGTGGGGGGGAAATAGTGGACCTATTTTTTGGAGTAGAGCACCTCGAGTGAAGCATTTTTTGTAATAGAACCCATTTCCACAAATTTGGATTTTCTGAGCTATGACCCCTTGAAAATTGCATTTTGCGTGTTTTTGGCAGGATTCTCTAGGCTAAGCTGGCAGGAGTTTTTCTGAAAATTTCGTTTTTTATAGCCTAAGCCTGAGCCTGAGCCTAAGCCTGAACCTAAGCCTAAGCCTGATACTAAGCCTAAGCCTAAGCCCCATACTAAGCCTAAGCCTAAGCCCAAGCCTAAATTAAGGCCAAGTTTGAATTTGGTCAAAAATTGGACGTTTCCGGTGAATTTGGCCAATTGTTCGGCAGGAACCCGTTCAAAGGGCCTTTGTTTTGATTCTAAAAAATTGTAAACAATAATTGACACCATTCAGACACGATTAGAACGGAAAAAACAAGGGCTTCGGAAAAAATTGAGAAAACGTCCCTCACGGAGGGTTCAGATTTCAGGGGGTCATATCATCTCAGAAAATCCAAAAAATGAAATAGGGGTTCTTGAAGCAAAAATGCTTCCCCCAACGGGCTCTACTCAAAAAAATAGGTCCACTATTCCCCCCCAACTGCAGTTAACCCGAAAATCTGTTATGTATCTGAAAAAGTTTTACAGAAAATTCCAGATTCCTGGTCTGCCTGTGTGGGTAAATATTTATCTAAATTTTCCGTGATTTTGTCCGGCCGTAGTTGCATGCTGAAAATTACATTACCCATAGGTAAAAGTAAGATAGTTATTTTTTGTGCGTAAATTAAGGTAAAAAGTTACGAAAACTAGACTTACGAGGACCAGTAAGATTAAGAAGATGCAGGATGGCATCATCGTATTCTGCAAAGCAAGTTAAAGCGCTTTTTTGACATAAACTTCCCATCATTTCGCAAAAATAACTGTAGCGACCCCAGCCTTTATAATTTTCTTAGAATACCATGTCTTATTTCAGCAAAATATATCACATTTTTATGCGTATATAAATTTAAAAGCTATATATGAGCCACATTTTCAGCTCCATCTGTTTCTACACTGACATTTGATTTGAGCGCAGTGTCTGTGAGCCCAGCTGCCGCCTGAGCATGCCGCAACGCGAGCGGCGAGCGCGACCTGTGCGGCCCGGCCCGAAGATCCAGCTGCCCACTGCGGCCGGGCCTGCTGCGCCCGCTGAAAATTTGGATCCGTAAGTTTAGAAAACCTTTATGTATTTTCGTTATGGACTATATCTAAGACATTGTATTTCTGCACAAGCTAGCACATGCTGCTGTAGCGGCTGCTTTTAGGGAACATTTCGACGATATCAGTCATCTGATTTACAATTGAAGGCGTTTTTAAAATAACCTAGCTACTTTTTCTTTGTGAACCGTGCTTGACCAGGTAGGAATAGTATAGTGCCTAGCAATGTCGTAGATAGAACGTTCAAGTCTATCCCTGGTGCGTAAATTGTTATCAGTTATCAGTGTAGACTTGCAGTTTTGTTTATCAGCATTTTATTATTATAGGGACTGGTAACTGATAACTGGATAAATGATGATTATCAGTGTTTTGTGCAACGGGTCCCTGGGATTCGTTCTAGGTTCTATGCATATATACATGTAACGGGGTCAACATTTTGAGGGAAGGCTCTCCCTCCGGCCAAATTTTTGGGGACCCTCCCCCTCAGATCAACCAAAAATACCCCAAATTTTGCGCAATTTTGCTAAATGTTCCCATCGATTTGGGGGGGGGGGTTCCCCCATCATCCCCCCCTCATACATGTATGGTTCTATGTTATTTAATCTATTTTCTATTGTATTGTTTATATAGTCCGGTGAAACTTGACGACAAAGTGAGCCTGGTGCACGACGGGACGACCTACGAGATCCGGGCGCAGGACCTGGTGAAGCTGAAGGAACTGGGCCGCGGCGCCTACGGGGTCGTGGAGACCATGCGCCATCCGCCCTCGGGCCTCATTATGGCTGTCAAGGTGCGCCTCTTCATTCTGCGACCATAAATGTAACGGGGTCAAAATTTTGGGGGCACTCTCCGGCCAAATTTTGGGGACCCTCCCCCGCTGATTGACCAAAAATACCCTAAATTTGGCAAAAATTTGTAAAATTTTCTTACAAGTGTCATTTTTACAAAATTTTGCCCCAATTCTCGATTTGGGTGGGGGGCCTCCCATCCGCCCCCTTCATACATGTATGCTTGCACCTTTTCTAAGGACCATAGACACTGAATAGGATGGCATGTGCACTAAAGCTGTGAACTTATATAAAGTATATAGACATTTTAGTTTAGGAAAAATTCGATATTTTGATAGTAAGTGCACTTGCATTGAAGCAGCATTGAAACAGGAGTACATAGGTGTCATTTATATCACTGAGGGCATGTAGCAATTAACTTTGGGTATTGTATTATTTTTATCGTGTGCTTTTTGAACACACTTTGTTGCTGTTTTTTGTATCTAGTGTGTGTTTTTTGGATATCTAGTTTCTTATCAAATTGTGATTCGTTATGAAAGATCTAGTGTGTGTGTGTGTGTTTTAGCGTATCCACGTTACGCTGAACCACGAAGAGCGCAAGCGGATGCAGAACGAAGTGACGGCCAGCATGAAGAGTGGCCAGTGTCCCTTCATGGTCCTCTTCTACGGGGCCATGTTCAGAGAGGTGCAAAATAATTTAGTAGCTGACCAAGTATATATTTCAGCCAACTGACGAGAGGAGTAAAGAAGCAAAGGAGTAAATTTAGACGTAAACTGCACGTGTGTTTACATCTCGACTACATCTATATATATAGTCGACAACAACTGATTATGTAGTTCATTCATTGTCAACTAAACATTGAAAACTCAGTTAATTAAGGTTTATCATTGTGGTGGCACTTATTACTATACGTGTGAAGTTGTGGTTGTTTTTTTCAGGGCGACGTTTGGATCTGCATGGAGATCATGGACAGCTCACTGGACAAGTTGGTCAACATGCTGATTGATCAGAATCAAAAGATACCCGAGAATATTCTTGGTCGAATTGCATATTCCGTGAGTGCAGTGGACTAATGAATAGAAGCGGCGGTAGGTAGACTGCCAGAGCTTACAGGCCATTTTGGTTAATTGCTCATAATATACATGCCTTTATGAAAAATAATTACTAAGCCCCTGAGAGCAACAGCCCCCATTTCCTTTCCCCCGTAGGAAAATTTGTTAGTTGTAGGCCAAATTTGGTCATTTGAAAACGTATCGGACCGTTTTTTGGGCGAACAGCAAAATGGAAGGTGTATTTTCAGATTGTCACGGGTCAGTGAATGTCGCGTATGGCTATCGACTTTTTTCGATTTTCTTTATTATTTTTTTGTTGTTTTTTGTAGGTTCTGGAGGGTCTGGCTTTCATGAAGGAGCAGCTGAACCTGATGCATCGCGATGTGAAGCCGAGCAACATTCTGATCAACCGCCGGGGGCAGATCAAGATTTGCGACTACGGCATCTCCGGCCATCTGACCAACAGCGTGGCCAAGACCATTCAGGCTGGCTGCAAGCCCTACATGGCTGTGAGAAGGATTAAGTGGACTAAATGGATTAGATTAACATTTTATATAACTCGTGACATATTACATATAGCTAAGGCGTTCATAGGAAGACATAATATTTATTATATACATTTTTGCTGCAGCACTATCTATAACGTGTCATTATTTGATTACAGGATTATGTACTGTAGAATATCAGAACACTTTTTGTAATTTCAGTTACTTAGGCTTAGTTATTATGATTCACTCGAATATCATGAATTAGTATGTGTATAAAGTCTGTAATGTCCCTATTTGTATACATAATTTAGGGATTATATATTATATTTAAATGTCATGCAAAACCAGTAAGTTTTAGATGTTAGTTAGTTTGTTTTGGTGTTGGATGATAAGTATTGATTTCGTTGTTAATATTAATGTGTCCCTTTGGTTCTAGCCAGAGCGCATCAACCCCAGCAACGAAACTCAGGAAAAGGGCTTTGACATCAGATCCGATGTGTGGAGCTTGGGAATCACACTTGTGAGTCGACACTGTCTTTCTTTTAGACATGGTTTTTGGTAGTCTCTGGTCGCAAGCCACCGTTACTGACTCCGCAGTAGTTTTATTAGACGCAGTCAATGGTCATAGAACTGGGGCTAGTTTAACTCTGGTATTGGTAGCTTTTAAAGGGGTTGTTTCAGATTCATAGTTTTTGTTTTTAAATCCTGCTGTCATACCGAACTATGGGCTAAGAGTCTGTGGCTAAGCATTGATCTATAGCTATTAGCTGATGAAAAAAGGTTTGAGAAAGTTTTTGGTTAAGTTTCAAAAAAGTCAAATCTGCCCATCATTTCGTACCCATTGGTTTATTCCCGAGGTAGGCGAGGTACATATTGTGGAGTAAGAAGTCGCCCTATAGTTTTCTGTCGTTGGTTTAATCTAATGTAGTCTAAAGTCTGACCAGAAATTGCTAAACTCTGAAAGAAAACAAGTGTGGGGATTTTTGTGACCATTTGCTTGCAACTGATGCAACTCTTGATGCTTGCAACTCGGTCGTTTCATAATGAAATGGCGTGTTTCTTTTTGTCTCAGCGTTCAGCTTTAATTCTTGGTCAGACTGATTGGGTCTGTTGTTTTCCAGATTGAAATCGCGACGGGTGTGCATCCATACGACCGCTGGAAGACCCCGTTCGAGCAGCTGAAGCAGGTCGTCGAGCAGCCGCCCCCCCAGCTGCCGCCAGACCAATTCTCCCCACACGTCTGCGAGTTTGTCGCAAAATGGTAAATAAGTGTGCTGCGATGGTGTGTCATTCAGTCAGCCAAATGGCAGTGACTTTACACGTCTTGATTTTGATGGTTCGGCTTTAGGTCATAAACAGTTTAGTTTTAAAAGAAAATTAGTAGGGCTTATCTAATCTGGCGGAATTACTCGAAGTGTCAGACGAAGCAAAACTAATCTGCCAAATAAAATGTTTTTTTCGCTCGCTTTCCCGTGAATGACCAAAGATACCGTAAATTTTGCAAAAATGAGAAATATGCCTAAATTTTCGGGCCCTCAATTTTAGGGGGGTCGTCCATACATGGCCTTTCTTCCTGCAAGGCTTATCACATAAACATATAAATTTCAAAAATATAAAACAGCCTAAGACTAAACTGAGTCTGATAATAACCCAGGGACTAAGCCAGAGCCAAGCCAAAATACTGAGCCTAAGCCTAAATCCTAACCCAAGCCTTAGTTCAGTATTTTGGAAAACGCACATTCATACCTGTTGAGTTTTGCGAGAATGAGAGGTCAATATTCCTCTGACATGTATATAATATATGGGTTCAACTTCATATGCCATTGCCTGTTGTAGCCTGCAAAAGAACTACAAAGAACGGCCCAAGTTCCGCGAGCTGCTGCAGGAGTCCTGGATGCAGACTAGCAGCCAAGTTGACGCCTCCGTAGTTTCGCCCTTCGTCTGTCGCGTCCTCGACGCCTACCGCAGTCGCGAGCAACAGCTGGAGACCTGCCTGGCCAACATGGACATTGATCCCTCTAATCCGCTCCAGCTGCCCCCTAATCCCCCGCCTAATCCGCCTAATCTGATGCCTGGCAATGGCGACGATTTTGCAGCCGGCGACATGACGCCCAACCCAGCCATGACGGCCAGCACCAATACGCTGGAGTCAGGGGGGAGTTTGTCGCGACAGGATAGCTCGGATATCAGCCTGACCGAGCCATCGCCCCAGTGTTTGGCGGGGGCGGGCCCGGTTACTGGCAAAACGGGTTCCCTGGCCTCCAAACGGAGGGGGCCGACGACGCCCCCTGAAGCCTTCGGAGACCAGGGCAGCAGTAATTCACCACCCAGCTCGGCCGATAGCGGACAGGTGGGCCGTCCGTCCTACAATCGGCTAGCGGATTGATTAGAATACTTTGTAGATATACTTTTTATTGTATATTATATAAATGTTATTATTATTATTTAGTTGTTTGTTGATTGTTTTTCACTTGGTATATGAATTATATATTATACTGTGGTTTATATAAACTGTTTGTCAGAGTATATATATACATTATATTATTTTTTAAGTCCGAAAAAAGTAGCGAATCTCAGGAAGGAGCTATCAAAATTTGAGTAAAGTATCCTTCCCACCTTCAGCTTTGAATAAACATGATTATAATTTGATATTCACATTTCATGGTGATTTCCATAAAATAGTGAAATCATTTTTTCTGGCATATGCTTCGGTGGTGTAGGCTAGCCTGAAGGCCTGGTTGTGTCATTTGTCATACTCTTCCCATTATGCACTCTTGGCCATGAGTATGTCTAACTCGACTAAATTCTGGCTATAAAAATGTTCTTAGTTTGTATACGTTTCTTTTATAATATTTTTTGTATCCGAAATTTCAGTTTTGTGTAGTTATTTTTTATACCCGTGACTTGCATCGAAGATATTTTCACAAAAGATGCATTTATTGTTTGGAGGTTTGAATTATGTTGTTATTTTTTGTGTGAATCAGGCGATATTTCGTAATGATACTAAAGTCTGACAAAAAAAGTTGCACCACTTGAGAAAACGAATCATGTGATTTCGTTGAGTACACATTAGATTTTGACAATCAAGAGTAGAGTACAGCAAGTAGTCGCAGAAGTCAGGCCACTAAAATAAGTAAATGGCGCATTCAGTTTTTGTCAGACTTTAGGTGCAAATCACATAAAAACATACGTAAAGCCATGGTTTTGTAACACCACTTGGGTCTGAACCATAAATGGATTTAGCGACCTAGATTTATAGATATCGTTTAATACAGCAGTTTAATTGATTATTGAAAAAGATTATTGATCTGCATTCTCCGATCAATTTAAGTCATCCCGATATCAGCTAAATCCAACCATTTCGGTAAGCCCTCACTGGCATTTTTTCGGTTTTGAAATTAGGGGTGCATTTTTTATCTGCACTCTGTATGTATTTCGTTTTTTACTCAAAGCTGTATATATATTATAATTTAGTATTTTCGGCCTTCTTGGGGAGGACCCATAGCTGAACCACAAGTTCAAAATTGAAGATAAATGTGGGGGGGATCAAAAAAGTGGGGGCACTAGTGTTCCTTTTTAGAAAAAATGCCTGACTAGTCTTAAGTTTTATTTTTGTACAATGTACATTCAGGTCAGTGTTGTGTTTATTAATTCTACTTTTGATTCGTCGGACGGATATACCCGAAAACTTAAAACAGTTTAGGCCTTAAATTTGCGAGAAAAATGTCGTAATTTTCATTTCTCCACTGGACATATTATTTAAATAGGTAGGTATTGTTTAAATTTTTGTAATTTTTTCATTTTTTACATTCTGTATATCCTTCGTGTATTTCCGCCACCGTTTTTTTTGTTCCATGTTAGGCAATTATTAGTTCTAGATTTACATATTGTATATATATTTGATGATTTTTGATTTTTTGTATATTGACGTTTGATATTCAAACACAGATTATATTGTAATTTCACTTGTTATTAGCATTGACATTTAGTATTACTCAATGACTCAAATAACATTCTAGCCTTGATATTTTCACATAATGTATATATGCAAAATTATACCGAAATTCTGTACTGAGTCAGTACGAAAAAAATCCAGATTTAAATTTGGGGGGGCCCACAAAATACATTTTTAATTTTTTAATCCATTTTTTTAATGGCCGGCTTGTATATACAACCAACCATATGTTATATTATAATATACACTATACAGTATCCACGCCAGATGTCAAATTGATGTATATGCGGTCAGATATTGTACAATATATACTGATGATTGATTAAGCTGTTTTTGTTGTAAAACTGTCTGTGATTTTTTGAATAGCGTACACCCAATTGAATTTAGCTACTCTTTGTGCATTTTGTGCAGTAAACATTTTAAATAATGGACGAAGCTTTTGCTTAATGAAACTTTTATTGTCATTTTCGTTTAGTGTCGTTTTTATGCCAGTCCTATGCTATTGCTCTTCCGGGATGGCTTTTTTGTTACTTTTTGTGTTTTTTATTGACATTTGTTGTATTTTATTTTAGCATTTTTTATGTAATAATCATATCGCAGCGTAAATTTCGGTTCGAGTTTTTTTACTTTGAGTTTGAAATAATGTTTATTTTGCCATATCGCAAGTTTATTTTTTATCCTTTGTCTCCGAAGAGTGACTCAAAAAGGGTGGCTCGTGTAGTCTTCAACTTTGACCGATAATGCGTCTTTTGCACTCGTTTACAACGAAACCTTTGGAACCACCTTGTAAAAATGGACTGTAGATAATATTGAGCTGTTGTAAGACAAGCTTTAGTTTTGAGATTACTAGGAGGTAATTTTTTAGCTTCAGTCTTTATTGTAGGAGTTTTCAGTAGTTTAGTAAAAAATGAAGAAAAACAAATTGCGGCTGTGAACGTGATACTGACGGCGGAACGCATAAAGGCAGTCTTAAAATCCATAAGTCTAAGGCATTCTATTTTAGTAATTTAGAACATCGTAACGAAAAAATCTGCACGTTCCTGTTACATAGGTTAGAACGTTTGTCTTAGACTGCGTTTAGGATGACTAGGCTAAGACTGCCTTTATGCATTCCACGGTGAGTGTCGACTGTCTAGCTAGAGACAGTCTGAGTCTGAGATATAATTTCCAATCCTCCCCTCATCAAGTCACGCCGTAATCAGGTCTGGCGTGATAGCGCCTAACGCTAGAATGGAATGTAAGAGGGATGGAACCTTGGAAATCAAAAGGCTTATCGAAGGGGAATCGTTTGGAAAATTTGGGGGGGGAGGGTCTGCAAAATTTGTCGACAAATTCAAGACAGGACATGCAGGGCATGAATGGGGAACGGGGTCATATTGTTGGGGGAGTTCCTGTACCGACTACTCACATGTTGACGCCCTTGTACCAAATCAGAACAAAAAATAACCGTGTTTAATTGAAATAATTAACGATTTTTAAAGATTTTGGCCAAAATACCTTTTTTTAGCGTACAAAATAGGGATTTTGAAAATTTTGGCCGAAATTATCAACTTTCATCTCCGTGGCGTGAGTATCCCATATTTTTCCAGAATAAGATTTCATCTATGTGGGAGGGGGATGCGGCGGAGTTCCGGAAGTTTGACCAAAAGTGTAAACAATTAGGCAAACTCGAGGTTATTTTTGGTCGATCAGGAGGGTAGGTCCTCAAAATTTGGCTCAACAGGCCTTCTAAATGTGAATTTTTTCATATAAATTTAGGGTATCTTAAAGTGGGTGATCAGAGAAGAAAAAGAAAATCCCTAAGCCTTAAGCCAAATCTAAGGGCAAATAAGGCAAATCTGATAATGTGCAACCCACACAACTGTCATACAACACGTACAAAAGATCTTCTGATCACCCACTTTAAGAATTCCCATATTTCTCTCCCCCCACTTAACTACACATTTAGCATTCTGTATCGTCCTCGAAAACATGGACCACTGCTGTGCCTACCAGTTGTAACATCTCTGGTTCAGGTTTAGGCACTTGACTGAGTTAGTTACCTAGCTGGTAACCAGGGTTGCAGAACCTAGGCTAAGCAGCCTGCTAGTAGCCTTGCTAAACAGCCAACTATTTAGTCTGTTATTTGTTCGTTACATATTGATGAATAATTTGGTCTGCTGATTAGACTATTAGTGGGTTTCATATACTCTTGCTATTTGTGGGTACTTGACGTGGTTTGTTGAGTATGATTGATTTAGTGGGTATGATATTGTTGTGTTTACTTACAACATGTTTGGGCTTCTGAGATGGTAGCTATCTAGTAGGAGTAAACAGGTGTTTTTTTCATAAATGCTTAAATTGTTGGGAAGAAATTCAAGTTAAGACTCAACAGAGATGGCAAGTTTCAGTACGACAGTTGCTTTAAAAATTATATAATTCGAAACGTAGCTAGTCGTGGTATTACTTTACCTGTACTTCACTTTACCGGATTAAATGGATTTATGTTAGGCTGAGCCGGAGGTTTAGGAATGGCATACTGGAGGACTAAACTGGTTGAGTCAAATAAGTCAGCAGATTAATTTTAGTCTGAACCCAAACCTGAACTAGGTATAATAGGTACCACTAGACGAAACTGATTTAACATATATACATGCTTAACATTAATTAGATTGAATAACTTAGTAGTCAGTTTAATCTACTTAAAAACAGCGCGCTAACACTTTGAGTCCGTTTAATCAGGAGGTTTTTTAATGTAATGTAATGACCTTCCACCTTGATGGACACAGATGGATGGTCTGGAAGGGGTCACTCCACCCCCAGATTCGAGACTCCGGGACAAGCACCCCTTCAGATTTGACCGGTCGGGACAAACCCCCCTCAGATTTGACCTATCGGCACAAGCTCGACCCTGAAATTCAAAAATTGCCTCAGATTGTTGTGAATGCTTCAAAAATGAGTAAGAAGCGAAAAATTGCTTAGAATATCCGAAATGTGCAAAAAATTTCTCTTGTTTAGGCAAAAATTTGACATTTTTGCGTTAGTATCTGTTCAAGCCCCGAAACGTCGAGACAAACCCTGCCTAATATTTCAAAAAATCCGGGACAAGCCCCCCCCCCAGACCGAGACCCCGTGTTCATATACCTACATATGTTGGTGGGGGTGCTGTCTTTTATCCTCTCTGGGCCTAGCGGCCTCAGCAGTCTAGACTCTATATCTGGGCAGCCAAACTAGCCAATCAGATTGCGTGACGAAATAAACTGACCGCCTTGTTTATTGGTTGCCTGGGAAACAGTGGGTCATCAACCTTCAAAAATGACATCACTGGGTCTCAGTAGCATTTTGTGTGAACTTGGAAAAGTTGGGTCAATTACCTTACTTGGTTTATGGAATATGGGGATAGGTTTTACTGTATTCAATGCGAATATCGTTCGTAATTAAACTGGCCAATTAGAAATAAGCGGCTTTTCTGATTGACTAGCAGCTCGGTATAACTTTGATTGCTTCTGGGCCCGGGATTTGAATGTTATTCTTGAGTCAAGATTCGATTACAAGAAAACTTGGCGGTGCAGACTCAGATTTTGTTTGATTTCGCATCAGATGCAAGGAAAGTAATGAAACTTAGGTAACTGGTTTGGTGTAGTTCAATTTTGCCGAATTTAACCAAATAAGTAGTAGCAGAAATAATCGTTAAGAGAGGTCACCTTACCCCGCGGTAGGGAGGTGGGTTTTCGTGCGAGATTGAGTTTCTCAAGCGTTTGTCTGAAAATTTGTTCGCTTCTTTGTTTTTAGACCATTTTGAAGTCATTTTTTTGCTACATCGTTTTTTATTGGTGTTGAAATTTACTGAAACCATTGGGTTCATTTTGAGAGGCTAAAGAACTTTTTTAATGTGTATTTTAGCTTGTAATTGTTATGCCCCCTTTACTAGGTGAAGTCCGACTTAATGTTTTGCTGTACATACCAATTTGTAAAATTTTGTAACCCTGTCGCCCAACTTATTATCTGGCTGCTCATACTGACTTATCATGGTAGATTACAATTCGTAGCAGCGCAGATATCTGCAAACGGTAAGAACATAAGAAAATGCATAACATAAAGAAGTATTAGATACAATAAGCACAGATGTACATGGGGGGGGGCAAGCCCCCCCCCCAGATTTGAAATCCCGGGACAAGCCCCCCTCCGATTTGACCCGTCGGGACAAGCGCCCCCTCTCTAAAACCCCAAAATTGCCTCAGATCGCCGTAAGATGCTTGAGAAATGACCAAAAAACGAAAAAATTGCTAAAAATATAGGAATTTCGCAAAAAATTTCCCATTTTTAGGCAAAAAGTGGAAATTTTTGCGTTTTTGGGACAAAATATCGGGACAAGCCCCCCTAAAATGTCGAAAATTTAGGGACAAGCCCCCCCCAGAGCGAGACCCCGTGTGCATATATGAAAATAAGAATAAAACTGTAATGAAGGAGTTGTGTAATCAAGTGAGGTTAGAGAAAACGCTTTTATAATTGGCACTTGGCAGAATTAAGTGTTATTGTTAAAAAACCAAGAGCCTAAAAACGTGTAGAACAAGAACTTTTGTTTGTTGTTGTTTTTGTGGGAGAAGGTAACTTCTGCTGAGCCCAGATGACATTGTGGCTATGTTGACTGGTCACGTGATGACTGATGATCACTAGCATGGCATTGGAAAATGATTCTAACAGGAAACGATGACTAGATCCGGGAGAAGAGGGCAGGCAGGTTCAAGATGACGAATGTCTGGCGACCGTTTCAGAGCTGGGTATATATGGTGATCGGATCTTCTTCAGTAACTTCAGATTGAGCCGGCGCACGCGGTTCTTCAATGATCCCAGATTTGGTGGATCAAGGATCTCCATCTGTTAATGTGAGGCAAGGCTAATCCCTCTAAGCTGGGATTATTTGATTGCAGGCTACCCTAACAACATCCCGGGCCAGTGCCAGGTGGTGGGCAACGCGACCAACATCTTCGACTGCGGGGGCGGCGTCTGCATCGACCTGACCAAGGTGCGCGACTGCGTCTCCGACTGCGCCAATGGGGACGACGAAAGTAAGCCCAAGTCATCCTTCTTCTCACCAAAAGGGGCTAAACTCTGAGACAAAACAGGTGGCGTGATTTTTGTGGCTACTCGCTGTACTCTTGATGAAATCACACGTTTTGTTGTGGCTCAGTATTCAATGTTTTTTTGGTCAGATTAGTCTTTATTATTTTATTAGCTGTGGAACACATGAGAGTAGACAGCTGAAATTGACAAGTGACACGACACAGGGAGCAACCATATCTAATAAGCCCGGTTCCTCAAGAACGTAGGGACAGGGACAACGACGATTTTTGGTCAGCTGCTGTGAACTATTGACACTATCGTTTAATCTACATAATTTTTGCATCAGTTTTTGTGGATTTGCCTGAGGCCAAAAGGCCAAGAATGAGTATGAACCTGGTTTAGATGATGGGGTTGGCGTTTTTCAGAGTGCCCCGTGTCCCAGCTGTTGTGCGACCAGACGGATCCGGATACTAATTTTTGTGGCCAGTGTGTCGCCACGCAAATTGCTGACTCCAGCTGCAAGGATAGACGATGTAAGGGACAGCTGAGGACTAAGTCTAAAGGCCAATTCACACGAGGGCACATTCTATAGTTAGAATGTTCACACTGCGTGTTGCATTATTTTATACAATGCAGCAAGCAGTGTGCGTGTGTGAACATTCTACTTATAGTATGCGCCATGGGCAAAATGTGCCCTCGTGGGATTTAGCCTCAAGACGGTCGATTTATTCGAATATAATAGAAATGTGACAAATTTTATGTATTTGTATATGTGTTGTATGGAATTCGACTGAGTTCAAGTTCTGCCTAAGTTCTGACTGATTTAGCTGTTGTGAATCCCAACCTATGTCAACACGCTTTACTACTTTATTACTTTTTCAACACTACTTAACAATAACTGTAATTTTTTTATGCTCAAGATTATTAAAATATATTATTTTTTGTTTCTACTGTTTATGTTGCCACTTTTTAGTATGAAATACTTTATGGATATGGACCAAACTTTGGTGGAAGGTTTCCCACTTGAGTGATTGTGCCCCCCACCTTGGTGACCCCGTGACCCCTGGGGGACGGGTCACGTGACCCTCAAAAATCTGAAATTCTGAAAAATTTGAAAGTTCCCCCCTTGGGGTCCCTTCTTGGTATTTTGGGGGTAAAAAATCATTTTTTGTAGTTTTTTATAAAGGTTCGTTTCTAGGGGTAATTTGGGCCCCTGAACACGAATCCGAGGTCCATTTTTGCCTAGGACCCCTTTGGACAGCCCTGCGGCCCCCTCAGGGTACCCTGCCCCCTAGGGGTCTTAGGGGTCAAATTTTGGAAATTGAGATTTTTATGTTTCTGGGGGTAATTTGGGCCCCTGAACACGAATCTGTGGTCCATTTGAGGACATCCGTGGACCCCCCTATGACCCCCTTAGGGGGTCCAGGGGTCCTATGGGTTAATTTTTCGAAATTGAGATTTTGATGGTTCTGGGGGTAATTTGGCCCCCTGAACACAAATCAGGGGTCCATTTTTGCCTAGAACCCTCGTGGACCCCGCCAAGCCCCCCTCCCTAGGGTACCATGCCCCAGGGGCCCGTTGCACAAAAATCTATGCTACATGTTGACATTCTATGCAACATGTGATTGACCAATCAGCGCGTAGATTCCCTGCGTAACACACTTTAGTATATAATCGCTGATGCGTTGATAAGCATTAAGATAGGAATAAAAGCTTAATAACTCATTATTTATTCATAGCCTGCTTGCAAAAACATTAAAAAAAGGTTTGCAAAATACCTCTAGGGATATTTTGGTAAACTTTCAGCGAAATAGATTGAGAAACTTTTGAGATATAAGCTTTTCTGAATTTCTTCAAAGTTTCTCAATCAATTTTGCTGAAAGTTTGCCAAAATATCTCCAAAGGTATTTGCAAACCTTGTTTAATGTTTTTACAAGCAGACTATGAATAAATAATGAGTTATTAATCTTTATTCCTATCACGTTTCATGATTGGAGTACGTGCACAGGCGTCTGCCAATCAGAGAATAGAAGCTCGCTTCTGATTGGCCAGTCACATGTTGCATAGAATGTCAACATGTAGCCTGAAAACGACCAGCGCATCTGCCTGTGCTAGAACACAGGCAGGCTGGAGAGTGTCTCACTCTTCTTCTATATAGAGTGAGACGCTATTATGTACTCTTGGTATTAGCGTTGCACAAGAACACTAACGTTCTGTGCAACGAACACTGATAATTCACTGATAAATGCAGGAAGTTTTACTGATAACTGATAACTGATAATTATCAGTAAATTTTGTGCAACACTGATAACTGATAATTGATAACTGATAACTGATACTGATAATTATCAGTTATCAGTAAACGCCGTGCAACGCACTTTACTGATATTTTACTGATAACTGATAATTTATCAGTTATCAGTGTTTTGTGCAACGGGGCCTAGGGCCCAAAAGGGTCAAATTTTCGAAATTGTGTCGGCAACCCGTTGTAGGCTGTAGCCACCTGACTAGTTTGTTAGTTGTGTTTGTTTTTCAGACTCCCGCATCTGCAGCGAGCCGGGCTCGTTCAAGTGTCGCCTGACCGTCAACTGTTTCCTGGAACCCTGGATCATGGATGGAGAAAACGACTGTCTTGATAATTCCGATGAGGGTATTTAGTTAGTTGTTATTGCAGCCCAGGGGAGAAGTCGTCGTCATTGGGGCCGGGTGGGGTTGAGATAAGTCCGAGAAAGGTTGCCACTGGTTGCGCCAAAAGTGCACGGGGGTTAAAATCGTGGGGTTCGCTGGGCAGTTACAACCCCCCCCCCCAGGTTTGACCTACTGGGAAAAGCCCACTCCTTGGTGCTGAAAAGTTGCAAAAAAAATCGCTGTAATTTTTTTAAATAATTGGAAGAAAGAAGGAAGAAATTGCTAAAAATAGCCCAATTTTGTGAAAACATTTCCAATTTTAGGCAAAAATTTAAAGCCACCGAAACGTTGGGAGACCCCCCCGAAATAATTTCGATAAATCCGGGACAAGATTCCCGCCCCGACCGAGACCCCGTATGTTGCCTAACAGACGGTTAATCAAGTGAGGAGAAGGTAGGGGAACAGAAAGTACACCACAGTATGATATGCGAGTTGTGTGCAGAGATGCACGGGAGCAATCGGCAAGAGGGGGGTGCCCGACTCCTGGTGGAGAAGGGGGTCCTGGGGTTGGTTGATTTACTTCGAACTTTTTCGACTTTCAACTCAATTTTGGGTCACTTTTTTGGCTGCGGCCGGAAAATTTTTGCGATTTCTGGATTTTTTATCCAATTTGTGCACATTTTTTCGGCAATCAGGTGGTGGGTTGCTAAGGGTTCCTCTATGCGCATCTATGGTTGTGTGCTGTGTTGCAGACCCATGCTTCACAAACCGCAGCATCTGCAGTTCCCTGGCGACCTGCAACTTCACCAACGGACAGACCATCTGCACCTGCCCCGCCCCGCTCGTCGGCGACGGCACCGTCTGCACGCCCGCTGGCGCCAGTAAGTCTGCCAGGCCTGGGAATGTCTGCATTTTCCCACGCTTGCCAGGGGTGGTGGGGATCCCGCATGTGTAGTGTACAGCCTGGTTCATGCTTGTCGTTAAGAACGTAGGGACAGGGACAAGGACAATTGATAATGCAGTCAGCTGTTTTGAAGCAGTGACAAAATTGTTTCGCCTAATTTTTTGTATAGAAACCGTAAATGATTTCTGCTTTCTTCGTGTAAAAAATTGTCGCATTTGTCTACGTAGTTTTCTTGGAACTGCTTAAGGACAAAACTATGGGGACAAGCATAAGGACAAGTATGAACCGGGCATTAGGAATGTTTTAGAAGCTTGACCTAGGGCCAATTTTCAAAATGGATTAAACGGATTAGATTTTGGTCAATAACAGAACATCGACTGTGAATAGAATTCATATATAATTTCCCACAACGAATGTTTGTAACGCTTCTCGCTTGTGTACAAAATTGTCAACATTGTAAGTCTACCTCAACATTGAGATTAGTTATCAGGCGAACAAATTTTAATCTAATCCGTTTAACCTATTTTAGTAATGGACCCTTAATCCTTAAAGTTGGGCAAGGCGTTTTAAACGTTCAAAACTTAATACAAGTTCACAGCTCCATTCGTGATTACAATAAATAATCCTACTATTTAAGTCTTTATCATTATGAAGTTTAGCTAATCTTACTCTTAATTACTAGTTATTATACTATTACTTAAAACTGAAAAGGATAAATTACTCTGCCAATTTAATATGCATGTTGAGTTTTGACTCAAGATGGTTTATTGTAATGATCCAATTCCAAGGACCAAGGTATTAATTTACTTCAAGTTCAGACAGTACCAAGTATAGGTGTGAGCCTGCTGCATGCATGCATGCTTAAGTGTAACCGCCATTACTTTTGTTCAGCCAGGGTTCATTAATCTGGAAATGAACCTCTTTGGGTGAATGTCACAAACTAAGGTAGTTTTATGAAACCATGGTTTTACGTAAGCTTTTATAATATGATTAGCACATAATTTCATTGCGAAATATCGCCTGATTTGTTACGAATTTCGTAGATTTTCTTAAACTGTGGTTTTAGCTCTGTTAGTTGAAATTTCAGTAGAACAGAGACAGAGTGAAAACTTAGATTTCTATCCGTCAAAATATAGAGTGGGTCATTCAGGTGAGTTTCGGCGAAATAGATGTGCATTCTATTCTATGGTCAGTGAATTGTGCCCGGTTTTGTGCTCAACCACTGAAGCGTAAATGTGCCTAAAGCGGCGCTTTTGTAAGCGACAATTCTAAATACCAACTAATTCTCACATATGCGCATTTAACTGCCATATTTTTCAATTTTAATACCAGCTGATCATAGATAATAATTATGAAGCGGATTACAAATGCATAAGTTAATTTTCTCCGAGTTATTATTGAAACTTGCTGCCAGTTTTACTTTTTATAGGTATTTTTTCACCTAACTAAACTAAGGTCAGCCGGAATTCATAAATATAGAATCACATGATCCAACCTCTAATAATCGTCTACTAAAAACCACCAAATTAGCTACTAAATAGTCTTAGAAATGATTAATAACTGGCCTTTGAAAATATTCAGGCTGGCTCTGTGAATAATTAAACCCAGCCCTTTGCCTAGGCTGGGTTGGTTGCCTGGCTAAGATGTCTGTCTGGCTGGCACGGGCATTAGGTTTGCTTGATCTCACTGGGTTAGGACTTTGGAGTCTGATATGCTAAGTCTCCGGTAAATTCTATACCTGCTCGGAGTTTATTTTTGGTTCGCAGAACTTTCATTGAGTGCTTGGGTTATTTCGGAGGTTTTGGGCTAGTATATATTTATGAGGAGGGGGTCCGATATTTATTTATAACGACCCATTTTTTTAAAGTTTAAAAGTTTTAGAAATGGTTGGCTTAAGGATTATCTTAGCTCAGCGTTGATTTATTGATTATTAAGTAATTATTATAGAAAGAAACAAAGAAAGATTTAATACTATTTTAATTTAATCCTAAAGCCCGGTTCATACTCGTCCTTATCCTTGTCCCTATCGTTTTGTCCTTACGCGATTCCAAGAAAACTGCCTGGCCAAATAAGCCAACTTTTCGCATGATTACAGCTGGGGTATCTTGCAGATCCTATGTAAAAATTAGCCGAAACGCTTCCGTCAATTGTTCACAGTAGCTGACCGAAAATTGTCCTTGTCCGTGTCCCTGTGTCCTTAAGGACAAGTATGAACCGGGCTTTATTAATAATTATACTCTTCCATCAATGTTTATATGTAATTAATTACTACTCCATGGGTTATTCATAATTGAATCATTGATTACTTTAGATCACTATTATTAGATGGCTAATCATTAATCAATCAATTACTAAATGTGATAGCCTATCGGCATGGCCCTAGCAGCCGTGCGTTTCACTGCCGCGTGACACAATGCTCGTTCAGAAACCATGGTTACTATTGTCAGTGCTACTGCTGGTGCCTGCAGGTAAATATTGCTATTGCTATTGCTATTGCAACGATTGCAGTGCAATATAATTGTACTTTAGACATTTGTGCGAACGCCACTGCGGCACGACTAGCCTGTGGCACGGCTGCCGACTGCATACCCATCTCGACGGCACCCTTCTTTAACTGCAGCTGCACTGCCCGGTTCAATGTGTGGAATGGTCAACGATGTGTGCATGGTGAGGGGGGGCCGGGGGAATTCTTAAAGTGGGTGATCGGAAGATCTTTTGTATATAATCTGTTATATGACTGTTGTGACGGTTGCACTTTTTCACACGTGCCTTGATTGCCCTTAGGCTTGAGGCTTAGGGCTTAGCCATCTCTCCTCTGATCACCCACTTTAAGGTGGTAGTTGCGTTTTCGAGGTTTTAGTGATTTCTATGTAAACTTTGCGCCCACAGAACGCAAGTTATAAGTGACGCCTGAGCATGAATTTTTGGCACAGTACTGTAAAGGTCAAAATCCCTAGGCATGTCTCTCACTTTTTCAAAATTTCATCTGTGGACATTTTTAGAGGGCTCTATTTTCTCAGTAAAGAGACTAGTTATTAAAAAAGTGGGGGAGATGCCTGGGGATTTTAAACATGTCTAAAACCTTACCTACTTTCAGCCCTAACAGGTAATTGTACGATTCACAGCTGTGGCGCAAACTTTTTGTAAAAACTTCCAATATTTTGCAAAGGACCTTTCTTTAGCCGCTTGTACTGGAAACAAAATAAAAGATCAAGTTCCAGTACATTCCATACATTTAGGTAAGATATTGTTCTACGTAATGCAAAAGACCGCGTGTGATTTGAATTTGTAAACGCTGAGTTACAGCTTTCCAAAAAAACACCTAAAAACGCAATTACCTCCTTAAGAAACCCGGGCCGGCACAGGCAGGCAAGACTTGGTTTAAGACGGGTAATAGTGTGGAGGGGGCATTACGAAGTGATACGCCAACACCCCTACAGCAGTAGTTGTGGGGAGACATGAATAGCTTTCCCCCGTCTTCTTTTGTTGTGGCAATATCTAACTTGGTTTGTTTTCTGGTTTGCGCCAGGATTCACACCTCTGTCAACCCTGAGACGTGTGAGATCGGGAATGACAAGAAAATCAGTGTCGCCGGGAGATTCCGAAAATCTGAGCAAAAGTGGGTAAAAATGACACCTGTTTTGAAAAAGTTAGCAAACTTTCTAGTATCTTTGGTCATTCAGGGGGGGGGGAGTGTCCCCAAAATTTGAGATCTGAGAAAGTAAGAAGCCCTCTCCAAAATTCTGTTTCGTTACTCATATGCTTCTATGTGTCGTACGTATACATATGAGTGTGACTGTTCTCATTTTTTGCATATTGTCTGTCGGCCTTGGCTCATTTGCATAATTTGTGTGTGTGTGTGTGCCGTGCGGTTGTCACTTCAGCCTTCTTTATTTTCCGTGCGCGTTTCTTCTATCTTGTCTTGTTCTTCTGGTTTTCTGAGATCGACTTGGTTATAATGTTGTCATGATTTTTACGCGGCGGCCTCAGCCGCCGCGTATATACTATATTCAGATTCTCCTCCTATGTTATTTAGGGTAGGTCAATTTTCTAGTGTTAATTAACACTAGAAAGGCAGGTACCTCCCGTCTTTTCTCTATCTTCTCTCTACCTAACTTACGAGTTGGCTTTTCAGCCATGACACAATTCTCGCGTCAAACTGCAAAACGGAAAGCGCCGGAGTGGGATCGAACCACTAACATTTGGATTCTGAATCCATAGCTCAACCAACTGAGCCAACCGGTCGCTGATAAAAGCAACATTTATATAGCCTAAAACAACAAAAATTTGTCATGGAGCTAATCAGCAGAGCTACTGTATCAGCAAAACGACTCTATTTGAGTTATCTTGATTGTTTTAGCAAATTGCGTTAGTTAAATTTTCACTAATCACACCTTAGATTATGCATGTGACGCTGCAGCTCTGTCGCACACAAAGAAATTGTGTACATAAGTTATGATTCTTTTAAACAGGTTTTCATTAGTGCAACGGTTAGCACCCTGGACTCCTAATCCAGTTATTCGAGTTCGAATCTCGATGAGAATCTAACATTTTTTATTAACGTTTTTTAAAATATAAATTTTAAAATTTTAACTTGAAAATCTGTAATTCACCAATTTTTGCTATTTGAGAGGCTTTCAGGCAATTGAACAGTAAATTTGTCTGCATTGGGTATTATTTTTGTTATTTAAAAAATGATTTTATCCACAGATAATGGCCGCGTTTAATATTTCCTCTGGAATATTGACACTCAGGCCTCACAATTTGACCACTTCTCACTCAGCAGAAGAGCTTGTTCGCTATCCGTTCTTATATTTTGACCGTCATTCAGTAATACATATTACTTACTTTCATTGTGTTTTGTGTACTTATTCGTGGTAAAATGAATAATATATATATATATATATATATATATATATATATATATATCAGTCAGATTCTGGGAAAATCGAATTTCATCACGATGGGTCAAAAAATGAAATTGGCTGAAACTTTGCTGTTTTGTTGGCCCTAGTGAAACTACTATTGTGGCAAAATATTATAGGATACAATGCAACCGTTTTTGACATAGGACGGTTTAAACTTTTTGGCAGTTTCACGACTACCATCACTCAATGTGTATATGGTTTATCAGCCATAACTCAACAGCTTCTCAAGGTATAAAAACAAGTTATATGTCATTTTAAAGCTCTTTTATTGCACAAATAACACACAATTTTTAGCGGCCATACATGGTCACTGTACGTCATAATGATAATGAAAACGCTCAGAACCCTTTGCTCTTGCGATGCAGCTGTGGCATTTTTTTGATTGTAACCCTTCTTGGGCTCTTGGGCAAGACACAATTTTTTGCGTGAGCATGCAACTGTTAAACAGCTAGTTGTGTGCTGAGTTTCGTAGAAAAAAATCGTCTCCTCTGGTTTTGACATTGTTTTGAAATAGGGTCGTCGCCCCTTTGGCTTTACGAAGCAGCAACGTTTTTGATTGTAACCCGCCTTAAACTCTTGGGCAAGACTCAAATTTTTGCGTGAGCACACAACCAATAAACAACTATTTGTGTGCTGAGTTTCGCAGAAAAAAATCGTCTCCTCTGGTTTTGATACCGATTTGAAATACGATCGTCGCCTTTTTGCTCTTGCGATGCAGCTGTGGCACTTTTTTTTATTGTAACCCTTCTTGGACTCTTGGGTAAGACACAAATTTTTGCGTGAGCATACAGCCACTACAGAAGTAATAGTGTGCTGAGTTTCGTAGAAAAAATCGTCTCTTCTGGTTTTGACATTGTTTCGAAATACGATCGTCGCCTCTTTGGCCTTGCGATACAGCACCGTTTTTTATTATAACGTGCCGTGCCCTCCTGGTCAAGATATATACAACTTTGTGAGTGAACATGTATGCAATACACACCTAATTCTGTGCAAATTTTTGTGGAAAAGTTGTCTCCACCAGTTTCAACATCGTCAAGAAGTACGGTCGCAGACACTTCGACCTTGCGATGCAGCCAGAATTTATTATATAAACTTTTTGTTAATTTTATAGAGTTATATAAAACAAAAAATAACCGATAGCATTTCCCGAAAAAAGTACAATAAAGCAACTACTAATTTGTCTATTAGTCTACACTTATATATAAGTCTTTGCAGTTGAATCCGTTCCATTATAAATTTGCTTTGCCAACTATTGTCTGAATAGCCGCACAAAATAGATCTAGTAAGCGTCAAAAGCCAACATCGAAATGGGAAAGTGACAAGTCAAGCGGCACTTCAACTATGATGCGTACGGTACATATAAAACAGCGCACTGATTGTTTATCCAACGGCCCACACAGTTCATGGGCGGTCCGGGCGACGATCGTATTTAGAATCGGTGTCAAAACCAGAGGAGACGTTTTTTCTGCGAAACTCGGCACACAAGTAGTTGTTTATTGGTTGTGTGCTCACGCAAAAATTTAAGTCTTGCCCAAGAGTTTAAGGCGGGTTACAATCAAAAACGTTGCTGCTTCGCAAAGCCAAAGGGGCGACGACCGTATTTCAAAACAATGTCAAAACCAGAGGAGACGATTTCTTTCTACGAAACTCAGCACACAACTAGCTGTTTAACAGCTGCAGGCTCACGCAAAAAATTGTGTCTTGCCCAAGAGCCCAAGAAGGGTTACAATCAAAAAAGTGCCACAGCTGCATCGCAAGAGCAAAGGGTTCTGAGCGTTTTCATTATCATTATGACGTACAGTGACCATGTATGGCCGCTAAAAATTGTGTGTTAATTGTGCAATAAAAGAGCTTTAAAATGACATATAACTTGTTTTTATACCTTGAGTACCTGTTGAGTTATGGCTGATAAACCATATGCACATTGAGTGATGGTAGTCGTGAAAATGCCAAAAAATTTAAACCGTCCTAAGTCAAAAACGGTTGCATTGTATCCTATAATATTTTGCCACAATAATAGGCCCACTAGAGCCAACAAATCAGCAAAGTTTCGGCCAATTTCATTTTTTGACCCATCGGCACTTTCAACTAGCCTTGTTCGATTTTCTCAGAATCTGACTGATATATATATATATATATATATGTATATATATATATGTATATATATATATATATATATATATATATGTATATATATATATTTATATATATATATGTATATATATATATATATATATTATGAGAGGAAAAGACAAACATCTGAGTAACAAATAAATTCTAAACCCTTACAAAAATGTGGATCCTGTCTTGAGAGAAATGTTGCAAAATCAGGTCATTCGTTGTCACAAATTCATTCCAAATGACCAGCTGATTTCTTCACTAGTTTACAATTGTGATTAGCAGGCCACCCTACTTGTGCTTGTGGTTTGTTGTTGCAGACGTGATCACGCACATCCCGGGCAACTGCAGCAACGAGCCTTTGCAGTTCGACTGTGGGGGGCGATGCATTGCTGTGGAGAAGTTCAGAGACTGCGTGGCTGACTGCTCCGATGCTTCGGATGAAGGTCGCACTGGGATTAGATTAGTCGGATCAAGAGTACATTGTGGCAGTGGCGTAGCCAGAACAAAATTTCGGGGGGAATGACTTTACGATTTTTTTAAAATATGTTAAAATGGACTTAATTGCTATTTTAACGCAAAAAATGACACCTTTTAGCATTTCGCGGTCAAAAACAATGCTAAATTTGGACCACAACAGCATCGAACGTAAAATCGGCACTCAAAACACCGAAAATTACATACACGATGGGCCGGTAAGGGTCCGGAAGCTAGCAAATCTGCTAATTTTTCTAAATTTTTTTACATTAAAAACTGTACATATTTTACTAAAAATGTCATTTGTCAATTTAACAATAAAACAGCTAAAACGATATACTATACAGTGCATTAAGCAAATACATAATACAAAAAGCAACTAAATGTACACGCATATGCTTTCAGGCAAGACAAAGGCAAAGAACACTAAGCCATAGAGGTGCAGGGGTCTGGGGGCGGCAGCCCCCATGAAAAAATTTGGGGGAAATTTTGATAGGCCAAATTTGGGCAATTGGAGACGTATCGGAAATTTTTTCCAGCCGGACCACAAAAATCAAAAGGGGGACCCTTGTGTGAAATTTCAGTCGGAATGGGGGGGGGGGGGAATTACCCCGACCCCCCCCTGGCTACGCCACTGCATAGTGGGATTAATAATGTCTTATTATGTATTCTTGGTAGGATTAACCAAGATTAGATTAGTTGGATCAAGAGTACATACTGGGATTACTGATGTCCCATCATGTACTCTTGGTAGGATTAACCAAGATTAGATTAGTTGGATCAAGAGTACATGGTGGGATTAATAATGTCCCATTATGTAATTATTACATTGCATTATTGCATTGTAATATGTACTCTTGGTAGGATTAATAACCAATAGATTATCTTCGCTGCGTGACTGTTTAATAAGCTACTGTGGCTTGTGTTTATATTACTATGAATTGTTCAAACGAATCTAATCCAGTTGATCTAATAAGCTAAGCTAATCCAATTTTAATCTAATAAGTCCTAAGTGCGTACCAGGCTACTGCTATTACATCAATTGAAGTTGCTGACGTATATATCGTCTTTAGTACCTGAATGTCGAAGAAACTAAAATATTATCGTAGAATAGAAACCATGACAATTTGTTTTCGTTTTCATAGGTCTTATTCCAAATATATACCCTTATGTCCGCTTCCCACTGCAGGTTTAAGGTTTAACGTAGAACATAATTTGAGCGTATTGCACATTCCCACTGCATAGGTTAAAAAGGTTTAACGATGTTGAACAACTTCAACTTTTTGGTTTAAAATTCAAGGATTCAGCCAATTAGCTACGAGCTGTAGGCGGAGCTTCTCCATTCCGTCAATCAGTTACGAGCTGTAGGCGGGGCTTCTGTATTCCGCCAATCAGCTGCGAGCTGTGGGTTGGCGGAGCTTCTGCATCCAGCCAATGAATTGAATATACACCATTCAAAGATCGTTAATCATTAAACTGTCAGTGTGAATGAAACGTAAACCTTAAACCTGCAGTGGGAAGCAGGCATTAGTATGGTTTCTTCAGTATTAGACTTTAGACACCGTAGGTTTTTTGTCATTTTTCACCAACAATTTCCAAAGTCGACAGACATTTTTGGTCTGGAATCTGTCACGCAACCAGCTGATGGGAAGTGTGCTGAAATGGCCCTTTCATTGTCCTTTTTCAGATTGCTGGCCAGGTCTGGTAAAGTGTGACGGTTGCAAATGTGTGCTGCCCGAAAATGTTAATAATTCATGTAACGACAGAGGTATATAATTGGGGCCGTTGGATTATTATTGTCTAAAAAGCTAGTCCCTCGATTTTGTTTTGTGTATTAGAAAGGTGAATATTTTTTTGCGGATGAATATTTTTTGCTGCTTTGAGTTATTTTTTGTGATTTGTGGACTGTTTTATTGTCCTATGTTGGCTCAGACTGACGATGAGAATGAAACTGATATTCGTAAGTGATGGTTTTTTCAAACTTTATGATTGATATTTGAAAAAATTACACAGCAAAATTATACTGATAGCATATTATAGCAAAATACTGATTTCAAATTCAATTATAGTACACGTTTCGTCGTGTGATTTCGCTGCAGTAAGTGAACGTAGCACTGGAGCTTTTTCTTTAAGGTGGAATAGAGTAATTTTAATCTAAACCCGGTTATAACTTGTGCTCGGATTAAAAGGTTTTAACCAGTTTAACACCGGTGTGTCCGGGACCCATCAGATTTTTGATTTTGGTACAAGGGCCAACAACATTAGAGCCATGGTACAAGGGCAAGCATGATTTCTATAAAATAGGCTGTTCAATTTGGGCATTTTTATCATGTTCATGCAATGTTTACGTAACTTCCGGCTAAATTTTTCAAAGATCACTAGTTTTCATGCCCCGGCCACTTTGAAGCTCGATTTTGGACCTTTCCTTGAATAAAGACATTGAAGCGGTATTAAGATTTTCGGCCGGAGCATCGTTATGGCCTATTAGGTGAGATAGAGAACCGAAATAGTGTCATCCCTATTCTGTACTCTTATGCCACCATAGTTTTAGTGTATATAAGAACTGGTGGCCCAAATCCGACTCGCTTAGGGCCTTTTCATAAAAAGATTAAAAATATTAAATTTAATCAGCGATATTAAAAATATTAAAAGTGTTTAATCATGTTTTCATAAAATCAAGATTAAAAATATTAAAAATATTAAGAATAGAATTTTTAATATTTTTAATCTTCTATTTCGCACGCGTATTAAAAATTTATATGTTTTGCACATAATTTTTAATCAGCGATGATTAAAAATATTAAAATGACGAAAACGTGCTTGGGAATCCGTGCTTGAAAAGATTAAAAATTTTAATGTCGTTTTCATAAAATCAGGATTAAAACATGTCCAGCTGACTGCCAGCCAGCGTGCATGCTAAAGCACATGTTTAATCTATTTTATGAAAACGATTTTGGATTAAAAATTCACGCTGCAATCAAACTATAAATTTTTAATATTTTTAATCTTCACAGCTGCAACTGAATTTTAATGTCGTTTTCATAAAAAGATTTATTTTAATCTTCGATTTTTAATCTTTTTATGAAAAGGCCCTTAGAAAGCAATCGTATATCAACTGGATTAGTGTAGTTGTGTTTCAGGTCTGACCTGCCAGGCGAATGGCGAATTTCGATGCGTGAACGGCGGCCAGTGCATCGCGGACGACTTGGTGCTTGACGGGGTCAACCACTGCACCGATGGATCGGACGAGAGTGGGTCAAGGGGATTAGAGGAACTAAGGAAATTAGGGGGACTAAGCGGATTAGGGGGACTAAGAAGATTAGGGGGTCCGTTGCGTGAACGGGGGCCAGTGCATCGCGGACGACTTGGTGCTTGACGGGGTCAACCACTGCACCGATGGATCGGACGAGAGTGGGTCAAAGGGATTAGGGGAACTAAGGAAATTAGGTTGACTAAGCGGATTGGGGGGACTAAGAAGATTAGGGGGTCCGTTGCGTGAACGGGGGCCAGTGCATCGCGGACGACTTGGTGCTTGACGGGGTCAACCACTGCACCGATGGATCGGACGAGAGTGGGTCAAGGGGATTAGGGGAACTAAGGAAATTAGGGGGACTAAACGGATTAGGGGGACTAAGAAGATTAGGGGTTCCGTTGCGTGAACGGGGGCCAGTGCATCGCGGACGACTTGGTGCTTGACGGGGTCAACCACTGCACCGATGGATCGGACGAGAGTGGGTCAAGGGGATTAGAGGAACTAAGGAAATTAGGGGGACTAAGCCGATTAGGGGGACTAAGAAGATTAGAGGGTCCGTTGCGTGAACGGGGGCCAGTGCATCGCGGACGACTTGGTGCTTGACGGGGTCAACCACTGCACCGATGAATCGGACGAGAGTGGGTCAAGGGGATTAGGGGAAGTAAGGAAATTAGGGGGACTAAGCGGATTGGGGGGACTAAGAAGATTAGGGGGTCCGTTGCGTGAACGGGGGCCAGTGCATCGCGGACGACTTGGTGCTTGACGGGGTCAACCACTGCACCGATGGATCGGACTAGAGTGGGTCAAGGGGATTAGGGGAACTAAGGAAATTAGGGGGACTAAGCGGATTAGGGGGACTAAGAAGATTAGGGGGTCACGAGAGTGGGTCATGGGGATTAGGTGGGATATCCATTGGATGTGATGTGAGGGGATTACGGGGGTTAGGGGGGATTATGTATTAAGGGGGATACCATTGGATGATATGTAAGGGGGTTTAGGGGATTAAATGGATTAAAGGGTCAGCAAATATGCGAATCGGGAGGTTTAGTTAGATAAGGGGATGCCACATCAAACATACCAATGGGGGATTCAGTAGATTAAGGCGTGGGGCATATATGGGGATAACCACATCAAACGTACCAATGGGGGATTAAGTGGACTAAGCAGTGGGGCAAATATGGGGGATGAGCCATAGTTTTTGTTGTGCTTTTAGGCTACTGCAATCTGGGCCTGCTGGAGTGCCCCGCCACCGACCCCTGTGTCTACAACCCCCGCGTCCATCTGTTCACCTGCGGCTGCCCCACCGGCATGCGCGTCGGCACCGATCTCAAGTGCACTTCCGATGAAACCATCACGTGTATGTGCTGTCTGATGGTTAGATGGACTAAGGTGTGACCAACAAATGTTGGACCCTGAGATAAAAAGAAACACGCGCTTTCATTCCGAAAAGAATGAGTTGCTCGCATCAAGAGTACAGCGAGTAGTCGCAAAAAACATGCCACCTGTTTTGACAGCGATTTTTGGTCAGCGTCAGACTTTAACTAAAGTCTGGTCAAAAAATGTTGAACACTGAGAAATTTGGCAGAGTAACTACAATTCAGCATTTTATAGAGGATTAATTCTGGATGGTTCTAAGGGCCCATTCTTTTACCACATTAAACTGTGGTTACTTATTTTAATCTGAGCGTTTAGGAATGGTATTTTAAACATGATTTTCAAATCGTTTAGTCGGACTAAAATTTACTCGTCTGGCATATTTTTAGGAAAAATTTTATGGGGGGGGGGGCAGTCCCCCTATGGATGGGCGGGGGCTCACCAAATTGACGATGAACTACTATTTTTAGGCGATAAATGGTTATTATATGTTACCTAAATCTTACGTATTTATGCGTCATTATAGCCATACTGATATTAAATTTAGCAAAAAAGGACCCAAAGCGACATCGCTACTGCTAAAAAGTCGCTAAAACGGCCTGTCAGAAAACAGTTTTGGGCTATGGGGGGCACTCCATCTGAAATGGGTGGGGCGCGACCAAAATAGGGTGGCGCCCCCTCCAGTCCCTACTCCCTCCCTCCACTAAAAATATGCCAGATCGTTTTCTTCGATAAAAATGGGCTCTTCGGTTTAAGTGTTCTGCGGCAATAAAGCGCAGTTGAGACCTTAGCTTAGACCTTTTATTGTGTGTGTTTATAAATCTAAACTTTCTAATATATAATCTAATATAATATAGTATAATGTAATATAATATATTTCAGCCTTCCCCAAAGACTGCTCGGACATTTTGAACAACGGGCTGAACAACGGCAGCACGATCTACACCGTCTACCGGCCCAGCTGTCTCAACCCCCAGAACTGTGCCATCAACGTCGCCTGTGACTTCCCGGCTAGTGGAGGCGGATGGATGGTAGGCTGCCGGTCCACCACCCGGCGGTTCGAATCCGGGCAAACTAGGACGGATTTATATTTTTAATTTTTTGTATTTTTTATTTTTTTAAATAGTGTTGTAGTCTGTTGTTTTACTAAATTCTACTGTTGGTCCAAAATGAGACGTGTGGAATTCATCAGGCACTGATTTAGGCTTCAGGTTGTTAGGGTCGATTCATACTTACAGCCGTATGTACGTTCAGTCGGCAAACTTACGAAATAATCACACCACTATGAGTTAATCGATGTGCAAAGCACTTTATTTCTAGTACATCCAAAAACGTGAGAATGGCAACGTGGACTTTTGGAAAACGTGGCAGGAGTACAAGAACGGGTTCGGCTCACCGTCCACTGAGCTGTGGCTGGGTATGTTTATGGAAAGCCTAAGATTTTTTATTATTTAGATTAACTGGATTAGACAGACTAACATCTCTAAAATGGAAATAAATGGCCAAAACCCCGGATTAAACTCACTTAGGATTTCGCTTGCTGGTTTTAGCTTGTCTGAACTGACATAATTGCGTCAGCCAATGTTAGGCGTGCACGTTAAGTCCGTTTAGTCCGTTTATGTTCAGTAGAGGGTTCGAACTTCGGCCTAAAGTTTAGCAGCTGACTTATATTAACTAGTTTAATCCCGCTCAAACAGTGACTACCGGTGTCCAATAAGCAGCTGACTTATATTAGCCCTTTTAATCCTCATAATCTTTAACCCGTTTAAACCGGTTAATCCCGTTCAGGCAACGACTACCTGTACGAGCTGACGAACCGAGCGGGGGCCAGTTACCAGCTGTTGGTGAGGGTGGAGGACACAGGGGGCACGCAGTACGAAGCCCTCTACAGCCAGGTCAAACTGGCCAATGAGGCTGACAGCTACAGACTCACGCTGGGCAATCTGCTCACCAGTGGCGCCAGTGAGTCTGGGGTGGATTAGATGGATTAAGTGGATTAGTTTAACGCTGATTACTTTTATAGATTAGATTATGGTGGTAATGCAGATATCAGAAGCTGTCGTGGGGCGACGCAATTAGTTAACAGTCGAGAAATCGCGACGATTTTCCGGCGGCCGCCAAAACTGTCCCAGAGTTGAAAAATTGCCAAAATCTTCCGACTTTCACCGGAAAAATCAAAATGAGCGTCTTAGCCACCCTTCGCCAAGGGTAGCGAGAATCAGGCATCCCCCCCCTGCCGATTGCTTGAGAGCTCTGGTTACAATTTGTAGACGTCTGCAAGAGGTGTCTGATTCATTTTCAGCAGACAACCTTGGCGCCAGTCGGGACCGTCCGTTCGGGACCTGGGACCAGGACACGGACATCAACCCCAACCTCCACTGCGGCACCTGGTGGCGCTCCGGCTGGTGGTTCGAACCCCTCTGTGGTATGTGGCTGGTTGGCTAGACACAACTTATGCCTGGTTCATACTTGTCCTTAAGGACACAGGGACAGGGATACGGACAAATTTTGGTCGGCTGCTGTGAAAAATTGACCGAATGAGTTCGGTTTTTTGCATACGCGGCAGTCTTGACTGGATTATTGTTCATGCAAAAAATTGTAACGTTCGGTCAGGCAGTTTTCGTGGAGTAGCTTGAGAACAAAACGACAGGGACAAGGAGGAGAACAAACCAGGCTTTAGCATTTAGCATCAACACCAGTGTCTGATCCAAAGTTTGTGGACCTTGACTTAAGTCGCCAGACGTCATTGCATTATTAAAAGAGTGAATTTGAAACAACAAGAGTTGAGAAATTCGCACCGCTTATCTCAGGGACAGGGTTTAGCAAGGCTTGGTTACTGTGCGATTTAGTTTACAACAGCGCACATTTACGATTGAGGTAGTTAACTATTAGGTTGGATTTCATCACGGTGTTTTTCAACGACAATGGATTAAGCGTCAAAATATATTGGTTTAGTGTGTATTTCAAATGGGTTGTCTAGGATCATTAATTCTACTGTTTAGCTTCAGACTGGCTGGATTTTGTTATTTCAGCGGAAGCGACGAATCTGAATCTGCCGTACAACCCGATCGGAGGTCTGAGTCAGTTCACGGGCATCATGTGGGACACGGGCAGTGGGAGAGTGAGACTGGCCAAGACTGCCATGCTCATCAGGACAAATCCCACTCAGAGTAAGGACAGATGTATAGTCCCACTCAGAGTAAGGACAGATGTCTAATCCCACTCAGAGTAAGGACAGATCTGTTATCCCACTCAGAGTAAGGACAGATGTATAGTCCCATCCAGAGTAAGGACAGATGTATAGTCCCACTCAGAGTAAGGACAGATGTCTAATCCCACTCAGAGTAAGGACAGATCTGTTATCCCACTCAGAGTAAGGACAGATGTATAGTCCCATCCAGAGTAAGGACAGATCTGTAATCCCACTCAGAGTAAGGACAGATGTCTAATCCCACTCAGAGTAAGGAGTAGGCACGGTCTAATCCCATTGAGAGATAGCACGCCACCAACTACACTTAGTGCCGTTTCTTACCCTCATTTATAAGTCTTTTTAGCTTCAAAACCCCATCCAAGAAAAGGCACAACCGGACCCGACCCGTCTTGGTCCGATTAGGTGAAACTGTGTGAAACAGAATATTTTCTGATTAAACCGCACCACTTAATGCTTCATGACTAAGCTTTTCTGCTTTATGTTTCTTTCTGCACTTTTCAAGCCCTTATATGCGCTTAATTTTTTTTAAATTTTTTTGTAGTGTCGGTGTCATTCGTTTTTACTGATAATTCTGATTCAAACTGCTACTTAACACTTCCATTCCTTCAGCAAAAAACGGAACACAACAAACATGATTCCAAACCGATTGTTTTTTACTTATTTTTTCAGATAATGACACATCTCAGCCGATAGTTGACCCCGTGACCCCTGACCCCGCGACCTTTGCACAGACCACCCCCACCCCCTCAGCGTTGGTGTACACCACTCAGAATTTGGGCGCAGCCGCTTCCATGCACCGCTTTCAGTTTGATTTCGCTTCTATTGCTGTGCTATTTGCCTGTTTATTTTACGGGTTTACGTAATTGATATCAATTATTGATTTATTACGGGACTATTTACTGGTATTGATTATTTTAGAACTTTTGGAACTTTTCTTCTGACTGCTGCTGTTTGATATTTTATTTGCTAATTTTGCTTAAGTTTATCATGTCTAAATTTGTTTCGGACTGTTGCTATTATTTTTCGCTTGGTTTGGCTTTAATTGCTGGAAAAGTGCTAATTTAAGCACCTTCATTTTCTGATTATTTTGCACTGTCATTTACCAGTCAAATGAAGCAGTTTAATTTTACACGTAGTACATATAATGCTGATACTGTACTTTTACACATAGTCAAAGGCGTACCCAGGAGAGGGGATAGGGGGAATTCGTCACACCCCCCCCCCGAAATTTTTTCCCAGTGAATTTTCACACAAGGGTTCCTTGTTATTTGTTTGGTATTGGTATTTCGTTTTTCTTGCCCGGCCGAAAAATTTTCTGACACGTCTCCAACTGACCAAATTTGGTCAAAAATAAAAACTCGACATTTTTCGTAAGGGCTGCCGCCCCCAGACCCCTGCAACTCTGTGGCGTGCTATTCCTTGTTAATATCTTTCATCAAAACCTACGCATGTATCTACGAGTACAATATTATGCTGCATTTGCCTGTCTACTCAAGTACATTATGCTTCATTTACTTGTATAAGATACTCTCTGATGTGACGTTTCCGGCTTTTGTTTAATTGTTCTGTCAAAAAACACGTACTCTTGGTGATACGTCTCCACTCTCCAGTTAAAGCCAAATTCGGCCTAAAAATTGAAAAAAATCTCCATTTTTGGGGGGCTGCCGCCCCAGACCGCTGCAGCTGTATAGCTTAGTGATCTTGCGTTTATAAGGCGAATTTCAGTGTTAAAATTGCTAAAAACTGCATTTTAACCCATTAATTGATAAGTCATACTCGTACCCTCTCCCCGAAATTTTATATGAGTACGCCACTGCATGTAGTACTAATACTGAAGCATTATTTGGTCAGGTTTCGATAATGTTGGTGTGACAGTCGTGCTTTAATATAGAAAACGGCTAGTTATTAGGATATAATAATATTGTCGTTAGCTGTGTGCAGGTACTTAGTAAAATTAAACGTATATTTCCGTCTTTCTGACTTATTTGACTTGGGACCAGTTCACACAGGTTGACTTTTTACTTAAGGTGGTAGTTCCAGAACTGCAGTTTTTTACATGAGATTATTTTGAAAGCTCTTTTTAGAGCAATCAGTAAAATAAGAATAAAATGGCTTCAATTTTTTTGAAACAAGACTCAAAACAAACTACTATCCTGTTTTGATCATTGATAAAATCCCAAGTCAAGACTAGCCACTCAATTGGCCAACAGTTCAGTAAGCCAACGCGGTGGCGGTAGCTAGTCTTAACGTTGCAATTTTACACCAAATAAAAAGTGCTCTGAGTATTTTGTGGTATAGTTTAAAAAAAATTATAGTCTCTTTACCCATAGTGTATAGATCTGTCCGAAAAAAGGTCATTAGCAGTTATGGAACTACCACCTTAAGCGTTCTGGGCGATCATAATGCTTCCACTAAGCTGTGCCACTGCCAGCTAGTTGAAAGCCACTTGCGCTTAAGTAAAAAGTCATTTTACTTAAGTAAAAAGCATTTTGGACCCCGAGGAACCTATTGGTTACTGACGTATAATATATCTACGGCAGAAACTCACCAATTGAGTACCACTGACTGTTTTGTTTATTTTGTATGTAGGAAAAAATCGTTTTTTTGTTGCTAACAAAGAACTGGAAAGGTGGTTTATGCTCATCATTTAACTATGACTGAGGCAAACGTTAAGGGGTATCTTAAAATGGGTGTTTAACGAAGCCTGAAGCCTAGCTCAGGACAGATAGACCTAAAAGCGTGGAGTTGCGGTAAGTTTCACACAACGGGTACCTTCGATTACCCACAAAATGCCGACTGAAATCTGACCAAATTTTGCTGTGTCCTGAGACAAAACAGGTTTTGTGGTTTCAGGGAACTAACTTATCTCTCGATTATCTGAAATTTAGTTTGTTCCTGCTGTTAAGTTTCGCCCAGCAATAATTTTTGGTCAGACTTTAATAGGCCATAAAAAATTGGTCCTTTATCAGAACTCAGAGGTAAATTTCACTTGTCACGCGATCTCTGAAAATTGCTGGTTCAGCTGTAAAAGTATAATCAGCCTGGCCCGCTTTTGTTGGACCGTAATAGCTGTTCTGACAGCCTGCTTAACACCTGGGGAGTCTCCAAGTGACCGTTACTAACCAGACACTCTGCATCAATTGGACTGCTTTAGTTCTTTCTAAAACTTGATCTTTTGTGCGCCATTAAGATGGGCTTTTGTTGCAAGTTTACAGCTGCTTTTTTGGTGCTTGTTTGTGTTAACAAAGGTATGTAGCAAAGGGTAAAATTGATGAGTTTTGGTTAGTTAAATCGATGAATGTTTTTTTTCAGATCGATATAGTTGGATTTTTGTTCGCTTTATGTCAGTTTACTAATCCGCAGGTTTCGGAATGGCATTGTAGGTTTAATTTGTAAACTGTTTAGTCGGAGTAAATAAACTCTCTTCGGTACATGAATGGGTTTTAACAGTCTTTAAAAAATATTTTGTAGAGTTCAACTGTATTAGACTAACTGGATTTTTCAATGATGTATGAGTTAAGAAAAGTTCAAAAAAAATAATGCCCGCTTCCCACTGCAGGTTTAAGGTTTAAGGTGTAACGTAGAACATGAGATAAGCATATTGCACATTCCCACTGCGTAGGTTTAAGATGTATGGTTTAAGGTTTAAAGGTTTAAGGTTTAACGCAATTGAAAAATTTCAAGTTTTTAGTTTAAGGTTTAAGGATTCAGCCAATCAGCTGCGACTTGTAGGCGGAGCTTCTGCATTTAACCAATCAGTATGCAGTATCGCGTAAACAGCAATGCCAGTCACCGTGTGAAATGTTTTCAAACTCCACATTGTTTGGGCTAGTCCCCTTACTGCGACGCGCACTGTATTAGGATTTTTTGGCGTAGGGGGCATCAATACGAATTCTACTGGAAAAGAGCTCAGCATACCGGCAAGTGCACTAATACAATACGTACATACATATGTATATTTGAATACCGAATTTATTTTTTATGTACACAGATTAAATGTACTTGAAGTTTTTGTACTCAAAATAGATCGAACATTGGCTGTTGGAACGTGTTAGCTTGCTTGACACCCCCTATGAACAGTTTTAAATTCAAATTTGTCATTTTTCTGCCTAAATATACACTATACAGGCGGGCAAGCGTTCTATTGGCTGAAATTATAGCTCCGCCCGCCCACCAACATGCGTTCGCTAAATCGTAAACCCGCAGTGTGGATAAAACGCTAAACCTTAAACCATAAACCTTAAACCTTAAACCGCAGTGGGAAGCGGGCTTAAGCATAAAAACTGCGTTGTTAATCTTTATTTGTTTGCAAAACTTCAGTAAGTTAGTGTGATTGTACGTAAAATTTAGTGTGCAGCCGAACCCTGTTGGGTTGATGTTTCAGCCAGCGGACAAGACTGCAGTGCGGTGCAGGCGCAGGGCATCAACCGGTCGGGGATCTACTCGGTGACTCGACCCAGCTGTTCGGACGCGTCGGGCTGCACTCGAGACCTCCTCTGCGATCTCACTACTGACGGCGGACGGTGGACTGTAAGGCCCGGTTGATCCTTGTCTTGTTTTGTCTTTTCGCCCTAATAAAGTTGGGGTCACTTGAAGATCGTATGCAAAAGACTAGCAGAAACGCTGTTGTTTTCTCAAAATTGCCCATGGGTCAAGTAAGGCTATCCTTACCCACTGATGATGCAGAACAAGTTAAAGCGCTTCTCTGACAAGGCTCTTTGAAAGATAACTTTAGCTATCACATTGGCTTCAGTCATTTTCTGAGACTACCATTTTATCTTTGTCTTTACCAGTGAGATAGGGTGCACGGAATCTCGGACCGGGTATACCAACCAGACTAGACTGTAGCTGGTTAGCTGACTGGATTTGGCAAGTCCGGTCTAAAATAAATAGTATATACAGTTTGGTCTGAAATAAGCTCCGTTTGTAATTGTCTTGACTAAATTGATATTTATATGTTGAACACTCAGAAAAAACAGTTGACGTGATTTTGGCTGCTACTAGCTGTACTGTACTATTGATAGCGGAATTATTTTTTTTGAGTAAAGAAATACATGTTCTCTTATGTCTCAGTGATCAACCTTTTTGGTCAGACTCTAGATTTTCCCAGACCCTGTACGAATTGATATTTTTCATGTTCATGGTTTAACTTTCAGGTGATTCAACAACGAACATCAGGCAAGATTGATTTTTGGCAGTCCTGGAACAATTACAAAAATGGATTTGGCAATCTGACCAACGATTTTTGGGCTGGTATGTTCAGAAACACACACTTGCCGCCTCAGTATTAGAGAAGAGAAAAGGTTTCGAGGCGGGTAATGGAGGGACGTTTAGGGGTGGGGCGACCAGGACCTAAATGATTGAGGGGAGGGGGAAGGGGGGGGGGGAGTGGGCCGGGGTCTGGGGGCCAAAAATCAAAAAAAAAATATATATTTCGCGCTGCGCATTGGACGCGCGCTGCTAGGCATAATAGGAAGAGTGTCATACTCTTCCTATTATGTACTCTTGGTATTAGATAGACTTGAATCCCCAAAAGTGTCCCTTTTAATTTTTTGTGGCTAAGCCCTTAAACATACCGAGCTGACCGTACCATAATCGCAAATATCTCAGAGTCGATGTCAAGACTGCAGATTGGTCAATTTTGCTGCGAAAAATGTCTCTTTGTTTCACAGTTGTTGGGACACTTGGAAATGCTTGTAGAAACTATCTAAATTATCATAAAAAGAGGTTGTGTAGATCTCACAAAAATTCGTGTTCACATAGCCCGAGTACAATAGGAAAGAGTATGACACTCATCTATTTTTGAGAGGATGCTCCGGCTGAAATGCTCCTTTAACGTCTCGATTTTATAGTGGTACGGGTACCTCTTCCAAATCAAGACGTTGCATGCCGTTATGGAAATGGTTGGTGTAAGGCATTTGGCTGCTAGACTTGAAACGTTAATCACCTAACTATTACTATATCTATGGATATAGGTATAACTAAACTTTTCGAACCGAACTGACGCAAAAAAATCCACGGTCAGAAAACGTGAAAAAAACACGTGATGTCAGTTAGCCCTATCCAGTCGCGATCCCTACTAACAGAGTACAGTAGACCACGCAGTCTAGGCCTGGTGGTGCCCTGAAACCTGGTTAGCCTCCCCCACCCCGGAAATCAAGACACCATCGATTTTGAGCTGACCGTGTGTTGAATGGAGGGGATTCGCCCCCCTCCCCTTTCCCCACTGAATTGAAGACGTCAGAGCGCTGTTTCGGCCGCAGCAGCGTAGCATCGTTCTGGCTAATTATAGCTAGAATAGCAAAGAGTTAGAGATCGGTCCGGGCCGGTGGCGAGTCACTGGCCGACACTTGGCTTAGCGGTCGATCTCTAGCAAGAGTGCCATACCCTTCCCTGTAATATGACTGTGTGTTGTGTTTTGGGCAACGAATACTTGTACGAAGTGACGAACGTGGCGGACACGTCGTACGAGCTGATGCTGGTCCTGGAGCCGCAGTCGTCGGCCATGAACGCCAGCCAGGTGCGCTACGACAGCGTGCGGGTCCAGAGCGAGGACAACGACTACAGACTACAGCTGGGCACGCTCACTTCCACCGGATGTGAGTACACTACAGCGTATGTCCGTTCAGTCGGTAGAATGACGAAATGATTACGTCACTAATAATCTACAGGATCCGATTGTGGCGTGATTATTTTGTGTTGTCGCCGGCTGAATAGACATGTGAGGGTCCTGTTGCTCAACTTACAAGTCTTACAAATTGTAAGTGCAAAATCAACTGATTCGTTACGAGTTCGTTAAATAAAGTCATTACGAATACGAATCACCAGATTTCACACTTACAATAATTGGTACAAGTCTAAGAATTATTGTGAAGTTCAGCAACAGGCCCGCTGTAAGTCTGAATCGACCCTTATATTCATATTTAGTTCATTATGAATCACATGATGTTTCGGTTGCAATTGTTTTATTGTTGTAGTTGGAATTGTAGGAAGTTTGTAGCCCCTCTCCCCCAGGGTGCGAGTGGACCAGTCTTGAACCTTTCATTCATAATATTGCTTCAGTTCACCATTTACACAATCTCACTAGTGAAACCTGTCAGCTTAATGTTTCACAGAATCAGTTAATTCACGATCATGCCTGAAATATCCGAGTGTAGCGAGCCTATGACCGAAAAGTACGAAGCGTTCGTCTGGAATTGAGGTAGTCTCAGGCTCAACTTGTTGTGACGGAGCAAACCCCAGCCAAAGCCTGGACTTGAGAATTCATATCAACAAATGAGTTAAGTTTAATTATTTAAAATTGTGCATCAATACAAGTAACCTAAAGCTCTTAAGATCAGTGCCCGATTAATCTAAGCGAAATGTTAGTCATCGAAAATGTCCGTCGTTGACGAACTCTCAACGACCAACACTTTCGATTACAACATTTATTATATAATTTAGTATCATGTTCATCTTTGAAAATATTTCGATCAATCCAAAATTTTCGATGACGAACATTTTCGATGACGAACATTTCGCTTCGATACATCGGGCCCAGAACAAGCATTCACCTCGCTTCAATTGTTCTCAATATTTCTGATACTTTCAGCTGACTACCTGTCTCAGAACCGAAACCGCCCGTTCGGGACCTGGGACCGGGACACGGACGACCTTCCCTTCGTGCGCTGCGGGGTTTACTGGCGCTCCGGGTGGTGGTTCCCAGGGGATTGCAATTCCACTGCAAACCTTAACGTCCCATTTGGACCCATGGACCGCAAGTATCCCAGATTCCAGAATGGTATCACGTGGCCCTCGCCCACCCCTGACAATCTGATCAAACTGAAATCGTCCAAAATTATGATTCGACCAAAAGTCTGAGGATGATTAATTCGGGGAAATTCGTAACGAATTTTTTGGTGATTTGTGTTTTGATGATGTCCGTTTTGGTAAAACTGATAAAATTTTTGGCTTGAGTTTCGAAAAGATTAGATCAGCGTATTTAATAATGATTTTATCAAAAACGTAGTATTTTGGAAAATGTTTATTTTGATTAAAAAACCATGGAATTACAGATTCAATTTTTCAAAATGAAACTGGGCACCTTTTTTAGAATCACACGCTTGTATATTCATTCACAAACTACATTGAAAAAGTTGAGCTTTTGTCGAACATGCTAAATTTTGTAATCTGTCATGTGTCATGCTCTCAGCGAAATTGTCATGGTCAATTATAGTTAGAGTGTTACCTTGTTTTGCACTCATTAATTGACAGGAAAATCTCACTTTCTGTGTTACTTACCATGTAGTAATAGCTACACACAGTTTGTTTAAAATGTCAAAATGGAAGCTAGATAAAACCTCTTTTATTTATAAAACTTTTTACCATCAGAAAAACTTTTTAAAAAATTAGAGTTCATTTGCTAGATAAAATTGATTTCATTATCAGATTACGCAACGAAAATAAACGTACCAAAGCAACTTTCCAGAAAATTGACTGAATCCAAAAAATCCTCAGTCAGTATTGTATTTCTATTTCTGAAATTGTACTTGTAACTCCATTAAGCCATTAATATGCACTTACAGCTGGTGTACTGCCTTGTACATAAGCCACTTGTATTTATACTGTAATGTAATTTGAACAAGGTTTCAGGTATCGTTAATAGAATTTCCAAAATTGTTTGTAAGAAGGATTAACTACATATTTTTCTCTTTTTTTAATTTTTTTTACCTTATAGAAATTGGGTAGACAGCTAACCCGCACAGGAGCCTTTATTCACAGATAGCTACTTTTTGATTATCAACATAAAATAAAGGTATAGTTCCTCAAGTAAGTATATGGTTTCGTACGAAACTTGCTTTTTGTATACCTTGAGTACCGCATTTTACTTTATAATTTTACTACTAATTGGCCTCTTATGTCCTACGGCTGTTACTGAGTATCCTACAAATCATGCAGTTGTAGCAAAAAATGTAATTAAATAAGCAATTTTTGCAAAAATCGATTGCAATTTTTTGCCATACTTGTAGAATTTGTAGAACTGAGCGACAATTATGTATACTCTTGATTGAATTCATTACGAAGCACTGTGAAATGCCTTGTTATTTTGATGGCTGTGTCTGTTGTAACTTTGTGAATTCTAATGTAAATATTTTGTTGTCCAGTAGAGATTCGAATTCAATAAATGAAATTTTAAAAAATAGGTCCCCAAGTTCCCATAATGTAAAATTAATTTTTTCAAACTTTACCTAACTCAGATTAATTTTTCCGAGCAGCTTTATGAAAAATCATAATTGCTAATATGCTAAAATACATAATAATTGCATCATCGCTATCATTCTTTAATTGAGTGTTCGTAACTCGTATGCTTGTATAAGTAAAATATAAAGTGTTGGACTGACCTGAGTTGATATCGAGTAGAGTATTGTAATCTAGGTAATCCTTTGTAGAGAATTAATCCTTAGGCAGGACTAGTAGAGAGTTATCTTAAGTAGCAAGGAGCAGGTAAACCCAAGTCTTTTACCTGCGGCACTGCTACTTAACATGCCCTCCAGATTATGTTCGTCCGACGGTTTAAGCAGAGTTAACAAAACGAAATATCGTCTGAGAAATCACACTTGTCTGTATCCGAAAATGTCGTTCACTGTGTCCACAAATATACACACACACACACATATATATATATATACATATATAAATATATATATATATATACATATGTATATATATTATATATATAATATATATATATTATATATATTATATATATATATATATATATATATATATATATATATATATATATATATATATGCTGATCTTGACAGTTATTATTATCAGCGGAGTGATTTTTTGCAAGTTTTCCGGCGAAATGGACATGATTATCGACCGTTACAGGTTAATGTTAATTCAGCCAGAATTCATACCTTGTGTCAACTGGCATAATTACCTATTATCAAATAACTGTGTAAAATCAGCTTGCGGTGCGATTGGTTTGTATATCTGCCGTCTGATCGGACTGCATCGACCTAAAGCGTTCCTACACACAAATCACAAGATTTTTACACAAAGCACAGGGCACTGGCGTTTTGTCTGTTCAACGAAATAACGGATACGGACAAGTATGAAATTCAGACCTAGGTTAGCAACCGTAAAATAAACAGTTCTATAGACCATAAAGTGAGCACTGGAGCAGATTAGGTAGGCTGGACTGAGATTAGTGACTAAATTGGGAGACCGCAAACTGAAGTGGGTTGCTGAGAATTCCACCGAAGCCGCATTAGCGCAAGCTGTGGCAGATTTGCATTGCTGTGACAAGCTGTCACACCCTCACTATGAATTCCACAAAAGAATTTAATGGTATTACTGTAGTGTGGTGGTAAATTTTGCAAAAGTCTAGGCTGTCTGCCTTTCACGAACCCTGTACGTGGATTAATAGTGCTACCTACCTAGTTCTAGTTACGTATGCAGTGAAATGAAATGCAGTGGAGAAATGAAATTTGGGCTGCTTTATTTTCCTTTACTTTCAGCTCTTTCTGAACGATGTGCTTTCTTTCTATGCCGGGCATAGGTAGGTATATATTTCATTGGAATTGGCTAAGTAGGGGGTGGCGTGGGCGCGGTAACGATTTTGCTGTGGTAACAAAACGTCTGCGGTTACCGTAACCAAAGTTTTCTACAGCCTATGCGTTATTAACCCTTTGACACGCAGAGGCTCTCTCTCTGGGCTGCCAGACCTTGACATAGTGGTGGAAATGCTAGGTAAAAGTACCTAGTTTACTTAAGTACCTAGTTTTTTAAAACTAGGTAAAAGTACTAAGTCAGCACTACCTAGTTTCATTTTCGGTTACCTAGTTTTACTTTTACCTAGTTTTGTTTTTACTACCACCTAGTTTTTCAAAACTAGGTAAACTAGGCAAAATTTTTTCAACATGTGGATAGTTTATGCATGCGTAAGCGTAACGAACATTTACCTCTTATTTGTCCCTAATCTTCATTGAAGCATCTAATCGTTTCTTAGTGTCTGGTACTTTTCAAAAATGATAGTATTTGTAACCCAATGGCCAATACACATTTCTAGAATGACTATGTGATACCAGCTAGCTGAGTCTTTCACCTTTACTTTTCTCCAAGAGTTTTACATGCATTATGAAGTTATGCCCACAGGCTACGTAGCGCGTACTCTTGGTTCCGCGAAGGTACATGACGAAGGACGTTCTGACAGATGTGTGAAGTGAACAGAATAGTAAGCTAATTGTATCTGTTATGGTCGATTCATGCAGAAATTGTGACAAACGGACGTCCGGACAAACTGAACGGCAGAACGGCTGTCCAATTCATACTTTCGTCCGGTCATCCGTACTAAACAGCACAATTTCATTTTGTCAGTAGGTATGTCCGGCAAGTTAAATTCCGTTCAAGTCTGCCGAAATTGTTGGGCATACCTATGAATCGCACCTTTGTTCGTTCGTATGTCCGTACGTCCCAATGTCCGTTCGCCCGAAAAAGTATGAATTGAAAAAACGGGCAAAGCAGGCTTTGTCTGTGTTCCCTACGTCCGTTTGTCCGTATGGCACGGAAGTATGAAATATGAATCGACCCTTACTTCTAATGAAGGAACAAAAACAAATGCAGTGGAACTTCAGCTTAGTTGTTTGTTACTGCTGACGGGCTGCATCGCCTGTAAGTTCTGAATTAGCTAACTAATGGCTGTCTGTTATTGTCGGTGTGTATAAATTGGTCTTGCCGTGCAAGAACCTAGTCTCTAGTCATCAATAAATGACTTTGGTAGCTGTGATTGGATTCCGTCGACAGCGTCGACATTGTAGTGTATATGAGCTGTTATAAGTTACACCTGCAAAACAAACGGTTTATCGCTTCTTAGAGATCATGGTGAGACTTTTGAGCCGAATGGTTAATGCAGCAGAATACTAGCGCAGCAATGTTTTTGCACGCAGTAAAAACAGTTCAGATTAAGCTGTAGAGTAATGTACGAGAAGGGTAAAAAGAGGCACTTGAAAAAATTCATTTTTTGAAAAAATTAACTTCACATTTTTTAATGCTGATGCTCTTGTCCTAAGATGCAGGGAGTCTTCTGGAACGAGTTTCTTATATTGGAAATCGTTAAAAATTATTTTAAAAGTTTGTATTGTTTGTATCCTTAGATGAAGACAAAAAATAAATTTCATGGGTAACAAAATTATGATAATAGGTTCAGCAAATTTTCTTTTCTGGACTAGAGGGATTAACGGAAAGACTTATTTTTTGGAAAAAATTCTCAGGCATACAAACAAGGATATACAAAACAATATATATACTTATTCTAGACAATATTAGATCCAGAAATCCAAAAACTAATGGAAAAAGGCACGAAATATCGGATACCAACAAAATTTGACCTGGAAACAGCAAAATCTTTTTTATTAACGATTACTGTGAAAAAGTCAGCAATCAATACAAAATTCCTAGTTTTGATCTAAACGAGTGGAAAACTGAAATTGTGCGAAAATTATGTTTGATCTCTTTCAATATCTTGGCTAATCAACCGAGCATGCTTAAGGTGAAACGTATCAAAGAAAAAAATCAAGACTTTGCAAGAAAAATGTGTCTTTACAGTAGCAGATAAAGCTGCACAAAATTTTGCTATAATCTGCAAAAAAGTTTATAGTTCGAAAATCTTGCAAGAAGTCGGAATTACGGAGAATAACAATACTTATGTATCTATCGATATATATGAGTATTGATGAAATAATCAACAAATTAACGTTAGAATCAGCCGAATTTGGATTTCCAGTGGATACGTACAATAAAAATTTACTGTTTACATAAATGATTCCAAAATTCCACAAGAATTCCATAGGATTCAGAACCATAATTTCAAGTACAAAATCCTGTACTAAACCTATTTCTATCGCTATCTCGCATGGATATAAACTTATCCAAAATTGCAATAAAAACTACAGCAGATTTTGCCTAAAAAACTATTGGAATATTAACCCTTTTTGGATCACTAGCAATAACCAAAATCTATTAAAGGACATCAATACTATCAATCAGCTATATTCGGCATCTAGCGTTAACACCTTCGATTTTGGTAAATTATACACCAACCTTGTGCACGCTGAAATTGTAGACAACTTGCAATACCTATTGCAATACCTATTGCTTCTACCTTTTGCTTTCAATCAAAATCGCAAACTTTCCCTGCACAAGAACGGTGCCAATTGGTTTAAGAAGTCAACCTCAGGTGTTGAAATAGACGAACACAAGATGCTGGATTTGATAAAGTGGATTGTCGATGATAGTTATTTCACATGCGGAAATAAACTGTTAAAACAAATAATCGGTATACCTATGGGTACCAACGTGGGTCCATTTATTGCTAATTTAGTACTATTCTCGTATGAACTGAAATATATCAAGAAAATTATCAAAAATAAATAATTTAACCGACGTTCTAAACTCCAGTGGGTATACCGATACATAGATGATATCAAATTATTGAACGATGACGACTGTTTCGAAACTTGTTACAAAGATGTTTACCCTGATAGCCTAACTCTTAACAAAGTCAATACTTCTAATAAAACGGCTGACGTTTTAGACATGACAATCGTCATCGAAAATAATAAATTCATCTCAGAGGTATATGACAAACGTGATTATTTTAATTTCGATACTATATCCTTGCCTCACCTGGAAGGCAACATTTCCTCTTCTTGGGCATATAACACTTTCTTCAACGAAATTCACCGATTTAGTAATTTATCCAGCAATCTAGAAGATTTCATTGAACGCGTCAAAAAACTAATACCAAAACTCCTGAATAAAGGATATAGTAAACGCAAATTGAAAGAACGTTTGACGTTAGTGTGTACCAAACATCAAGTGCATTCCAAATACAGCATCGGTAGCGCTATACTTCAAAATATGTGTTTCACTAATACTTAATCACACTTGAGACTAGGCAGGAGGCGACGAAACCGCTTTTGACACCTTTTTATAATTTTTTCAATTTTTTTTTTTTTTTTTGTTTTTTTGGCATTAATTAGTGAGTAGTGAGTATTGAGTGAAAAAATTATTATCATTTTATGGCGCCGGAGCGTCAATACTTTACAAGAAAAATGAAACGCCTGCCGTTATTTTTCAAAAAATAAGGTTTAATTTTACCGTCGTATTCAGATTCACTGACAATTGCGACTTGGGAGTAAAACTGTTTTAATCACTTTACTTTACAATCAAATTTTATTATAAAGGTACTCCAAGCAATGGTAAGAGTTCCAATTCGCAAAAATATAAAACGTATACTCGTTCGGGTATTGAACCCGGGACCTATCGCACCCTGAGCGAGATTAATTCCACTAGACTAACGAGCCGCAATGTTCTACATTAGAAATTAGGCACATGATCTGATATCAGTTAGTTTACCGAACTATTAGCATGTAAACTGTACATAGGTGAAACAATGGTTCATTGCAATGTAAGGCATTTTCAACTGCTGCAATACCAACACTTTTAAATGCAATCCTTTTAAGCCCGGTTGGCTCAGATGGTAGATCGTCTCGTATCTACAGAGTATCTGATTTCGAATCAGAAGGTTCGAATCACCCCGGGCTCACTGTTTTTATTTCGCGGAGTCCTGCTCTCTGTCTTTCGAAATTGCATTTGCACAGTGAGAGCGACCTACCTGCCTAACCAGTGTAATTTAACGTAGGATAAAAATCGACCTACCAGAAATTACATATGATTTAGAAAATCTGATATAGATATAGATATAGATACAGATATAGATATAGATATATATATCTAATATAGTATACACGCGGTCCCTGAGAGAGCCGCGTAATAAGCCAATTTATCTTTTTTTGCCTTTGTTTATTTATCAATTTATCTTATGCCGACTATTTAATATTGTCTGATGATACTTCAATTAATTTCCAACAAGCAGGCCCCAAAAGGGGGCAAGGTTCCTTCGCCGAGTGCAAAGTCTGCTTATGTTACCAAAAATATTTCAGCGTCACCTTTGTTTTTATGTATTTCCTTGTATAGAAGCACTAATACTTGTGTAAATACTTGATTTACTTTGAGTGGTTAATACTTAATAGGTGCTGAATTCAACAAATTGGTCAAAAACACATGTCCTAGTTGCCAAAAAATTCTTATTGCACGTTTTGACAAGGAAATATCCTGTCAAACAAAAGTTTCTGCAGACAAAAGTTGGGTAAATTTTTTGCAAAAAAACAATGCTTGGGTGTCGAACCCGTGACGTAGCCTGTAGCAAGTTTCGTTTCTAGCGCTTTTGACCACGCGACCACTCCACTTCGATGAGTAGCAATGTTTGGTTATTACTATGTAGAAAGAAAGAAAGAAAACAGACAGCAGTCTAGACATTCACATGACTAGCATGTGTATCTAGTCTGAAAATTTACCATACAATAAAATTTAAATCTCAGAAATCAAGCAAATGACAGCTTAATATATGTGCAAAAGTGTTGTTGACTATTATTTCATGAAAATTTGTAAAAAAAGACTTGTCTTTGAAAAAAAGAGCTGTCGGTTCCCATACTGATTTTACATGTTAATCATTGGAACAGGGCGCACCTACGCAGGTGATCAAAAAAATGCGCTGAACAACATGTGGCTGCTACTTTTACACTACGCAGAGTTGATTTCAAAACAATAGTTCCTTCTCTAGAAGGAACAAAAAAATCCTGACTGTCTTTGAGTTATACTGTGACATACGGGGTGGAATGCATAAAGGCAGCCTTAGCTCAGTCTTGCTAAAGGCAGTCTAAGGGCAACGTTCTAACCTATGTAAAACGTGTAGAATTTTTACGCGGCCCCCTCAGGGTATATACTATATTCAGAAATTCATGTTTCTTTGTTAATACGGGTAGGTCGAATTTCCAGTGTTAAATAACAGTGGAAGGGCAGGTAGGTCGATCTTGCACTTTAATTCGGACGGATCACAGATGACGTTCTGAAAATATCGAAGAAAAACAAAATTTACATCCGGAGTGGAATCGAACCGCTACCATTCCGTTTTCCAGTCCGTTTCTCTACCAGCTGAGCTAACTGGACTGACAGTAATATATAATCCCTAAAGACTATACCAATCACGACAGCTAGCAATGGGTGCAGTGTGTCATTTAAAAATGACCGGTAAGACTGTAATGTCTAAGCTTCAATAGTGATTTGTGGCTGCACTTATGCGACTTTTGCCTCACAGCATTCATATTTTGATAACGAAGTTTTGTTATTCAGTGCGAATTCAAAACATACATTATTCACAGTTAACAGATTGTCTGCATGGCATGGCCTCAAGGTGTAATGGTTAACACTCTGGACTCTTGGTCCAGTCACCCGAGTTCGAATCTCGGTGAGGCTTACATTTTTTCATAATCAATTAGGCAATTTGGAATGTTTTATCAATTTGTTATTTTAAAATATTTGTAGTTTACCAGTAAAGCTTTGGAGCTACTCAGCATTTAATGTGTGCAAAAATTAGAATTGAACAATCATTTTATTTACAAATTACGGCCGCGTTTAATATTGCCGTTGGAATGTGGACACTCAACTCTCACAATGTAACAACTTCTCACTCAGCTGAAGAGCTTGTTCGTTAGTGAAATAGAACGCCTTGGACTGGTTTTAACGTAAGACTGCTTTTATGCATTCCACACATGGAGTTTAACTGTTAATACTACCAAATCTAAAATTATGTGTTTTCGCCATAAATTAAACCAGCATGTTGAAAAACAATTTTTTTTATAAAAATCATTAGAATTTGCTGACACCTTTAAATACTTGGGTTATTTAATCTCCAGTCATGGTATTTCACTGACGTCAACAATAGCAAATCGCGTTGATGTCGCCTATTTACCGTCGCAGTATCTGCAATATTTGGCAAACAAATTTTTCCGTCTAAAACTTAGCACCAAATTTAGAGTTTTTGACAGCTTTTTAACTTCTGTACTTTATTATGGCCGTGAAGTTTCGGGGTTTTGACGTGGCATTGGACAAATTTTTCTCTTTTGCATAATCATACTGATATAGTTGAGAAACTCCACTTTTCTTTTCTCAAAAAATACTTTTTGTTAAGACGAAAACTCCTACAGTTGCTGTTTATGGAGACACTGACCGTTTCCCTTTGCTTATACAAAGACACTTAGCTATGCTACAATACTGGTGCAAAATGTTAGCTGAACCGGACATATCCGTTATGAAACAGTCTTACTATGTTGTATGTGAACTTACTATGTATCATCCTAACTCGCAAAATTGGCTTGCTTCATTAACTGAACTCTTAAGGGTGGATTTCACAAAGGTGGTTTAACTAAACCATGGTTTTACGTACGTTTTTATATGATTGGCACATAATTTCGTTACGAAATATAGCCTGATTCGTTACGAATTTCCTAGATTTTCTTAAACCATGGTTTTAGCTTAGCTGAAATTTCAGCTAAACAGAGACCTGCTGTGCTGCAGGTTTTAAATTTCAACTGCGCTAAAACCATGGTTTTAAAAAATCGACGAAATTCGTAACAATCAGGCGTTATTTCGTAATGAAATTATGTGCAAATCATATAAAAACGTACGTAAAACCATGGTTTAGTTAAACCACCTTTGTGAAATCCACCCTTAAAATTCACTAACTGGTTAGACTACTGGATAGCTCAAAATGTTTCAAATAAAACTTTTTTCCTAAATTTCGGCAGAAAACGTCTAATTGATAGAATTTTAGTTGCAGACTGGAAACCACAGATGAGGATACTACCTAGTCTTGACATGTATGTTCAGTATAAATTGTGTTTTGGGCTAGAGCCGCCTTTTTCTGTTGGTTTGAGCAAAAAGTTATTAAAAAGTATTGTGAGCTTTCGATTACGCTGTCATGTTTTAAAAATTGAGCGTGGACGTTCAGAGTTTGGGACTGTAGGTCCACACATCAAATTCCACGCAATCAAAGATTACGTAATTTATGCCAAATGAATAAAGTTGAGGAAAATATTTATTTTCTAGAGTGTCCAGCATACGCCGACATTCATCCGGCTATTTGCAATACATCTGAGCTTACGACAACATTCATAAACATAGTTTAAAAGAAGACATACAATTGTAATTCTGGCAAAATTCTTAACCAGTGCCTTTAGTAGACGTTTATCCTTCTACCAATATCTGTAACTATTCGCCATGCATGTATAATTTTGTCCTGTGTTGTCAGTGATTTTGTTTTGTAGCATTTTAAATTTGTGTTGTGACTGTTTTTTTGACTGAGTTTTTCTTAAATTTTATTGTTTGGTTTGCATATAAAGTCCCTGTACTGCAATAGTATGCCTTATTATTATAGTAGACCCATTTCATTCATTTCATAAAGAAAGATTATTATAAATGGTTAAACTATTCACATTCTTACAGAGTCATCATTCTAGACTAAACGACAAAGGCAAAGTGATTGCGTGCTGCTTTAATAACCAGATGCGGTCCTGGTACTATGACTTGCCGGCAGACGAGGTGCCCAAGTCTACCAGACCATGAAGACACTCAACACTTACCTCTACGGCTCAATTCATTCCGTATGTTTGTTCAGCCAGCAGAATGACGTCACTAGCAGCGCTTTCCACCTACATACTTAAAAAGGGTCTAAAAATGTCAAGCTCGGCCAGGAAGCACTAGGGTTTTTCCTCGCAAAAAGCGTAGGGTTTATTCCCCGCACCACTATAAAATACTGACCATCAGTTACCAAATAGTGGTAACTTTGTAGTTAATTTGTAATTAAAAGTTTGCTGGCTTCTTCTTCTTCAGTTCTATTGAACTACTTTGAGCCCCGCCTTTACCGCATGTCAAAACATTACGGATCAGAAAAAACCCACACAAAATCAAATAATTTTTTGGCTATAGAGTGCTTCGGGTTGCGGCAACAAGCCTTCCGGCTTGCCCTAACAAAACTGAGTTAGCGGGAGAAACTCTTGTTGTCCGTGATGATGCCACTATCACAACTTCTGATAGTAGCACCAGCACGGATAATTCTACGCTTGCACTGGTGTCAAGTTTTTATGGTGGTTTGGCTTTGTGGCTTCAGGTAGATTACCTAGGTCCGAGACCGAAGTGTGTGCGTGTGCGTTTTCAAAAAGACTCAAATTTAGTCTCTGGTTACGATTTAAGCTTAGACCAGGGGCGTAGCCAGGAGAGGTCGTGGGGGTTCTAAAAATTTTCTGATGCGTCACCGATTGACCAAATTTGGCCTAAAAATTAAAAAAATTCTCCAATTCTTTTTCTGGGGGCTGCAACCTCCAGACCCCTGCAGTTTTGTGGTTTACTATTCCTTGTTATTATATCTCATGAAAGCCTATGCATGTATACAAGATTAGATTAGGCTGCGTTTACTTGTGTTATACATGTCTGATGTGAGTCAGAGTCCCATCTTTTGTTTAATTTTCCTTTTTGATACGTATTCAGTGAGTCAAATTCGACCTAAAAATTGAAAAAATATTTATTTTTTGGGAGGGGCTCCAAAACCCTGCAGCTGCAACCTATGGTTCAGTGATCTTGCGTTTACAATGCGCGTGTAAGTATTAATATCGCTAGAAACTTCACTTCAACTTCAAAATTGCTATCACTCCGTGATAAAAACGTGGACAAGGCACGACCCCCCTTGCCAAAATCCTGGCTATGCCCCTGGCTTAGGCGTAGGCTCAGGCTAGTCACAGGGTTACTATTCGGCTTAGTTTGGGCTAGGCAGAGGGAGGCTTAGTTTGTAATTTTGAAGTTTATATGTTCATATGATGAATTTTGCAAAAAGAAAAGCACGTGACGTGCCGACATTTGTAAAATTTTTAACAAAACTGTGCCGCCTTTGAGCCATGCAATTTACATCAATTTACCAAAATGTGAATATAATACCGTTTGTTTATATAAGTTTCCTTAGACGATTTTGAATGTGAATAACGTTGTATTCACATTAACCGCAATTGTTAGACATACTTCACACTGGAGTTAGGCTGAAAAGTGCCACCTATGTATGCAGTATGCACAACAAAATGCCTATGTAAAACGCATAAAACGCACTGCTAAGAAGTCTGCCAAACTTTAAAAAAAGTCTAAAAGTTGTCAGAACGGTTGTCAATTACACTCATGCATCCGGTCGTTACAATGTTGTTAGTTCTCTCAGCCGAATAGACACTTTTTCATATACACAGAATCATACCAGTAATTTTCTACGTTTCAAAATACCTCGGTGTTAATCATATTTTAAAATAGATCACTAAGGGCTGGTCTCGGACTCGCAGGTCTCGTTTGGGTGGTTTCGGTTGTTGGTCTTGCTTGGTCTCGGCCTCGGTCTCGGTTGAAAACCCGAGAACTACCCTGGTATGACAAAAAACTCGTGACCGCTTGCCTTTTTTCCTTTTCTGTTTGCTGAAGCCTTAGCACTACATGACAAACACAAAAAAGAGGCAAGGACTTTAAAAGGAGAAAAGAACGTTTTCAAAAAGACAAAAGGACACTTTGAAAAGGACAACTAGTATTTGTACGGCGCAAACTTTTTTTCTATTTTTTTCGCATTTGTCTGACTAATGGGTGCTATACTTTTATACCCCTGAAATGAGCTTTGTCACCCCTTAAGCAGGCGTTAAATTAAATAATTCATAGATATTTTTACTAATCAGTAGCGTACCCAGGATTTCGCGAAAGGGGGGGCTGAACTGATAGTCGACGACGGGGGGGGGGTAGGAATTTAAACGCGCACGCAGTTCAACAGTCTGCAGAAGCGTTAACTTTAATAGAATTTTTTAACCGATTGCATGCATAGTGGTTGCAGGGGTCTGGGGGCGGCAGCCCAGAAGCTGGACCTTTTTTAGAATTTTGAAACAAAATTTGCATTGAAAAATCAATTCTAAGGAACGAAAAAGCAATTCCAAACAACACTCGTCGTAAAATCGTAGTGGGTGCAGGGGTCTGGGGGCGGCAGCCCCCAGAAGCTGAAGCTTTTCGATTTTCGAAATAAAATTTGCATTGAAAAATTAATTCTAAGCAACGAAAAAGCAATTCTAAATAACACTCATTGTAAAATTCTAGTGGTTACAGGGGTCTGGGGGCGGCAGCCCCCAGAAGCTGGACCTTTTTTAGAATTTTGAAACAAAATTTGCATTGAAAAATCAATTCTAAGGTACGAAAAAGCAATTCTAAATAACACTCGTTGTAAAATTCTAGTGGTTGCAGGGGTCTGGGGGCGACAGCCCCCAGAAGCTGAAGCTTTTTTCGATTTTCGAAATAAAATTTGCATTGAAAAAGCAATTCTAAGCAGGGTGGTTTCAGGGGCCTAATAGCGGCAGCCTGCAGCAAAAAATTCGAGATTTTTTTATTGTTAGGCAAAATTAAATTTGGTAAATTGGAGACGTATGGGACATTTTTTTCGGCCGTGCAATTAAAACTTAAGGAGGGGACAATCTTGTTTAAAAATTTTGCTGAACGTTGAACAACCCCAGCGAGATGACAACGCAAAGCGACGTAAAGTCAGAGGCGAGCAGCCTCCGGAAAATTTTTTGCGATTTTGAGGCCAAATTTCATCAATTTACGGCTATTTTCTGTTCTGCGGTTACCAAAAGTTTCTTATGTTTTGGGCAAATGGGGGGGGGGGGGGGTATATGTATCCCCTATATCTCCTTCACTGTCCGCCGTCTTGCCTCCGCTCAAACCCACCGCACGGTTTTTAATTAAAAGCCATACAAAGCATATCTAAATACCAATCATAGTTGTCAGCATTATATACTCATTATTAATACACCATAGCAGATAAAAGTCATGTACATTATAGCAGTAATGAATTAAGGTAGGGGCGAGATCCCCTCGAAAGAAAATTTTTGAAATTTCAGTGTAGTTTTTGTCAATTGGGGACGTGCCGGAAAAATTTTTGTGTCTTAAAACCAAAGGGGGACCACATGAAAAAAGTGAAAAAGGGGGGGGGGCTGAAATCGCGAAGGGGGGGGGGGGGGTAAAATGGCGAATGGGGGGGGGGGCTGATGTCCCCCTAGCCCCCCCCCCCCACCTGGGCGGGAACCCCCGAAAACCAGGCAGGCAAAAACTAAGTGTAAGGTTTAACCACACAGCAATAAACAATAAAAATACCCAAGGCCTATTTCTTGATATATAGTTTAGGAAAAAAAGTATTTCTCAAGAAAACCCTTAGCTTCATGAGTATTTTTTGGCAAGCTTTTATTATTTTAAAATTTTAAATATTATCTGATTAGTGAAGGAGGATTTCAAAAAACTGCTTGTAAAAAATCTATTAAAAAGTAACCTCCCGCAAATCCATCTCAAGGTAACAAACTAGAGCTAAAACGACAATGAAATACTGCTATAATGTACATGACTTTTATCTGCTATGGTGTATTAATAATGAGTATATAATGCTGACAACTATGATTGGTATTTAGATATGCTTTGTATGTTTTAATTAAAAACCGTGCGGTGGGTTTTAGTGGAGTCAAGACTGCTGACATTGAAGGAGATATAGGGGATACATATACCCCCCCCCCCCATTTGCCCAAAACATAAGAAACTTTTGGTAACCGCAGAACAGAAAATAGCCGTAAATTGATGAAATTTGGCCTCAAAATCGCAAAAAATTTTCCGGAGGCTGCTCGCCTCTGACTTTACGTCGCTTTGCGTTGTCATCTCGCTGGGGTTGTTCAACGTTCAGCAAAATTTTTAAACAAGATTGTCCCCTCCTTAAGTTTTAATTGCACGACCGAAAAAAATGTCCCATACGTCTCCAATATACCAAATTTAATTTTGCCTAACAATAAAAAAATCTCGAATTTTTTGCTGCAGGCTGCCGCTATTAGGCCCCTCAAACCACCCTGCTTAGAATTGCTTTTTCAATGCAAATTTTATTTCGAAAATCGAAAAAAGCTTCAGCTTCTGGGGGCTGCCGCCCCCAGACCCCTGCACCCACTACGATGATTTTACGACGAGTGTTGTTTGGAATTGCTTTTTTGTTCCTTAGAATTGATTTTTCAATGCAAATTTTGTTTCAAAATTCTAAAAAAGGTCCAGCTTCTGGGGGCTGCCGCCCCCAGACCCCTGCAACCACTAGAATTTTACAACGAGTGTTATTTAGAATTGCTTTTTCGTTGCTTAGAATTAATTTTTCAATGCAAATTTTATTTCGAAAATCGAAAAAAGCTTCAGCTTCTGGGGGCTGCCGCCCCCAGACCCCTGCACCCACTACGATGATTTTACGACGAGTGTTGTTTGGAATTGCTTTTTAGTTCCTTAGAAATGATTTTTAAATTAAAATTTTGTTTCAACCCAAAATTAGGTTTTCACGTAACTTCATCCACAAGCCAATGCACGTACCCGTATGTAATGACTTTAGACAATTTTTATTTTTGGAATATTAGTCTTTTTTCGAATTTCTCGAAGCGTCATATTAAATTTGTTAGTAAGAGATATATTTGTTTGGTTCTTTTATTTTGATTTTCTGATGTCTTATGGTTAATTTGTTCTTCATAAAAACTTTTGAAAAGCTTGCACTGGAAAAATATCAAGATTTTTCATTTTTTTCAAACTAATTGTATTGTAATATACATGAAGCCCGGTTTATACTCGTCCTTCTTAATTTTGTACCGGCTTACGCGTCCGGTCACAAACACCAAGGACAAGAACATTTTAAAAAGCACAAAAGGACTTTTCCAAAAGGAGAAAAGGACGCTGAAAAGGACAGCAAAACAGACAAAAGGACGGGTTTCATTTGCAGTCAAAATTTTTTGCAAAGTGAAAAATATATACAAATGAAAATACTAATATATACGCTAGCTTTGACCACATTTCTAACCTAAATTAGTAAAACATATCTATGAATTATTTAATTTAACGCCTGCTTACAGGGGTGACACAAGCTCATTTGCAGGGGTATAAAGAAGTATAGCACCCATTAGTCAGACAAATGCGAAAAAAATAGAAAAAAAGTTTGGCGCCGTCACAAATACTAGTTGTCCTTTTCAAAGTGTCCTTTTGTCTTTTTGAAAACGTTCTTTTCTCCTTTTGAAAAAGTCCTTGCCTCTTTTTTGTGTTTGTCATGTAGTGCTAAGGCTTCAGCAGAACAGCAAAAGGAAAAAAGGACAAGGACGCGGTCACGTGTTTTTTGTCACTACCAGGGTTGGCAAGTCTTCTCGGGTTTTCAACCGAGACCGAGGCCGAGACCAAGCAAGACCAAGCAACCGAAACCACCCAAACGAGACCTGCGAGTCCGAGACCAGCCCTTAGTGATCTATTTTAAAATATGATTAACACCGAGGTATTTTGAAACGTAGAAAATTACTGGTATGATTCTGTGTATATGAAAAAGTGTCTATTCGGCTGAGAGAAACTTAACAACATTGTAACGACCGGATGCATGAGTGTAATTGACAACCGTTCTGACAACTTTTAGACTTTTTTTAAAGTTTGGCAGACTTCTTAGCAGTGCGTTTTATGCGTTTTACCATAGGCATTTTGTTGTGCATACTGCATACATAGGTTGGCACTTTTGCAGCCTAACTCCAGTGTGAAGTATGTCTAACAATTGCGGTTAATGTGAATACAACGTTATTCACATTCAAAATACGTCTAAGGAAACTTATATAAACAAACGGTCATTATATTCACATTTTGGTAAATTGATGTAAATTGCATGGCTCAAAGGCGGCACAGTTTTGTTAACAAATTTTACAAATGTCGGCACGTCACGTGCTTTTCTTTCTTGCAAAATTCATCATATGAACATATAAACTTCAAAATTACAAAACTAAGCCTGACCCTCTGCCTAAGCCCAAACTAAGCCGAATAGTAACCCTGTGACTAAGCCTGAGCCTACGCCTAAGCCAGGGGCATAGCCAGGATTTTGGCAAGGGGGGTCGTGCCTTGTCCACGTTTTTGATCACGGAGTGATAGCAATTTTGAAGTTGAAGTGAAGTTTCTAGCGATATTAATACTTACACGCGCATTGTAAACGCAAGATCACTGAACCATAGGTTGCAGCTGCAGGGTTTTGGAGCCCCCCTCCCCAAAAATAAAATATTTTTTCAATTTTTAGGTCGAATTTGACTCACTGAATACGTATCAAAAAGGAAAATTTAAACAAAAGATGGGAACGTCTGACATCACATCAGACAGTGTATAACACAAGTAAACGCAGCCTAATCTAATCTTGTATACATGCATAGGCTTTCATGAGATATAATAACAAGGAATAGTAAACCACAAAACTGCAGGGGTCTGGAGGTTGCAGCCCCCAGAAAAAGAATTAGAGAACTTTTTAATTTTTAGGCCAAATTTGGTCAATCGGTGACGCATCAGAAAATTTTTAGAACCCCCACGACCTCTCCTGGCTACGCCACTGGCCTAAGCTTAAATCGTAACCAGAGACTAAATTTGAGTCTTTTTGAAAACGCACACGCACACACTTCGGTCTCGGACCTAGGTAATCTACCTGAAGCCACAAAGCCAAACCACCATAAAAACTTGACACCAGTGCAAGCGTAGAATTATCCGTGCTGGTGCTACTATCAGAAGTTGTGATAGTGGCATCATCAGGGACAACAAGAGTTTCTCCCGCTAACTCAGTTTTGTTAGGGCAAGCCGGAAGGCTTGTTGCCGCAACCCGAAGCACTCTATAGCCAAAAAATTATTTGATTTTGTGTGGGTTTTTTCTGATCCGTAATGTTTTGACATGCGGTAAAAGGTTGGGGCTCAAAAAAGTAGTTCAATAGAACTGAAGAAGAAGAAGCCAGCAAACTTTTAATTACAAATTAACTACAAAGTTACCACTATTTGGTAACTGATGGTCAGTATTTTATAGTGGTGCGGGGAAAAAACCCTACGCTTTTTGCGAGGAAAAACCCATGTGCTTCCTGGCCGAGCTTGACATTTTTAGACCCTTTTTAAGTATGTAGGTGGAAAGCGCTGCTAGTGACGTCATTCTGCTGGCTGAACAAACATACGGAATGAATTGAGCCGTAGAGGTAAGTGTTGAGTGTCTTCATGGTCTGGTAGACTTGGGCACCTCGTCTGCCGGCAAGTCATAGTACCAGGACCGCATCTGGTTATTAAAGCAGCACGCAATCACTTTGCCTTTGTCGTTTAGTCTAGAATGATGACTCTGTAAGAATGTGAATAGTTTAACCATTTATAATAATTTTTCTTTATGAAATGAATGAAATGGGTCTACTATAATAATAAGGCATACTATTGCAGTACAGGGACTTTATATGCAAACCAAACAATAAAATTTAAGAAAAACTCAGTCAAAAAAACAGTCACAACACAAATTTAAAACGCTACAAAACAAAATCACTGACAACACAGGACAAAATTATACATGCATGGCGAATAGTTACAGATATTGGTAGAAGGATAAACGTCTACTAAAGGCACTGGTTAAGAATTTTGCCAGAATTACAATTGTATGTCTTCTTTTGAACTATGTTTATGAATGTTGTCGTAAGCTCAGATGTATTGCAAATAGCCGGATGAATGTCGGCGTATGCTGGACATTCTAGAAAATAAATATTTTCATCCTCAACTTTATTCATTTGGCATAAATTACGTAATCTTTGATTGCGTGGAATTTGATGTGTGGACCTACAGTCCCAAACTCTGAACGTCCACGCTCAATTTTTAAAACATGACAGCGTAATCGAAAGCTCACAATACTTTTTAATAACTTTTTGCTCAAACCAACAGAAAAAGGCGGCTCTAGCCCAAAACACAATTTATACTGAACATACATGTCAAGACTAGGTAGTATCCTCATCTGTGGTTTCCAGTCTGCAACTAAAATTCTATCAATTAGACGTTTTCTGACGAAATTTAGGAAAAAAGTTTTATTTGAAACATTTTGAGCTATCCAGTAGTCTAACCAGTTAGTGAATTTTAAGGGTGGATTTCACAAAGGTGGTTTAACTAAACCATGGTTTTACGTACGTTTTTATATGATTTGCACATAATTTCATTACGAAATAACGCCTGATTCGTTACGAATTTCGTCGATTTTTTAAAACCATGGTTTTAGCGCAGTTGAAATTTAAAACCTGCAGCACAGCAGGTCTCTGTTTAGCTGAAATTTCAGCTAAGCTAAAACCATGGTTTAAGAAAATCTAGGAAATTCGTAACGAATCAGGCTATATTTCGCAACGAAATTATGTGCCAATCATATAAAAACGTACGTAAAACCATGGTTTAGTTAAACCACCTTTGTGAAATCCACCCTTAAGAGTTCAGTTAATGAAGCAAGCCAATTTTGCGAGTTAGGATGATACATAGTAAGTTCACATACAACATAGTAAGACTGTTTCATAACGGATGTGTCCGGTTCAGCTAAAATTTTGCACCAGTATTGTAGCATAGCTAAGTGTCATTGTATAAGCAAAGGGAAACGGTCAGTGTCTCCATAACAGCAACTGTAGGAGTTTTCGTCTCAACAAAAAGTATTTTTTGAGAAAAGAAAAGTGGAGTTTCTCAACTATATCAGTATGATTATGCAAAAGAGAAAAATTTGTCCAATGCCACGTCAAAACCCCGAAACTTCACGGCCATAATAAAGTACAGAAGTTAAAAAGCTGTCAAAAACTCTAAATTTGGTGCTGAGTTTTAGACGGAAAAATTTGTTTGCCAAATATTGCAGATACTGCGACGGTAAATAGGCGACATCAACGCGATTTGCTATTGTTGACGTCAGTGAAATACCATGACTGGAGATTAAATAACCCAAGTATTTAAAGGTGTCAGCAAATTCTAATGATTTTTATAAAAAAAATTGTTTTTCAACATGCTGGTTTAATTTATGGCGAAAACACATAATTTTAGATTTGGTAGTATTAACAGTTAAACTCCATGTGTGGAATGCATAAAAGCAGTCTTACGTTAAAACCAGTCCAAGGCGTTCTATTTCACTAACGAACAAGCTCTTCAGCTGAGTGAGAAGTTGTTACATTGTGAGAGTTGAGTGTCCACATTCCAACGGAAATATTAAACGCGGCCGTAATTTGTAAATAAAATGATTGTTCAATTCTAATTTTTGCACACATTAAATGCTGAGTAGCTCCAAAGCTTTACTGGTAAACTACAAATATTTTAAAATAACAAATTGATAAAACATTCCAAATTGCCTAATTGATTATGAAAAAATGTAAGCCTCACCGAGATTCGAACTCGGGTGACTGGACCAAGAGTCCAGAGTGTTAACCATTACACCTTGAGGCCATGCCATGCAGACAATCTGTTAACTGTGAATAATGTATGTTTTGAATTCGCACTGAATAACAAAACTTCGTTATTAAAATATGAATGCTGTGAGGCAAAAGTCGCATAAGTGCAGCCACAAATCACTATTGAAGCTTAGACATTACAGTCTTACCGGTCATTTTTAACTGACACACTGCACCCATTGCTAGCTGTCGTGATTGGTATAGTCTTTAGGGATTATATATTACTGTCAGTCCAGTTAGCTCAGCTGGTAGAGAAACGGACTGGAAAACGGAATGGTAGCGGTTCGATTCCACTCCGGATGTAAATTTTGTTTTTCTTCGAAATTTTCAGAACGTCATCTGTGATCCGTCTGAATTAAAGTGCAAGATCAACCTACCTGCCCTTCCACTGTTATTTAACACTGGAAATTCGACCTACCCGTATTAACAAAGAAACATGAATTTCTGAATATAGTATATACCCTGAGGGGGCCGCGTAAAAATTCTACACGTTTTACATAGGTTAGAACGTTGCCCTTAGACTGCTTTTAGCAAGACTGAGCTAAGGCTGCCTTTATGCATTCCACCCCGTATGTCACAGTATAACTCAAAGACAGTCAGGATTTTTGTTCCTTCTAGAGAAGGAACTATTGTTTTGAAATTAACTGCACATAGTGTTTAACGCTACTGAGCAGGCTGCATAGCCAGTATGTTTTACGTGTATTTTCAGCTTGGGAGCTGGCTGCTGATTTTTGTCTGCGTACATGCAGAAAAATCAATAATCGACGTACACTGCTGTAACAATGTACTTTTTCAAACTCGGCACCGGGATGTTTCACCAGCAGTATATAAGAGCCATTAGAAACCACTGCTTATCGCTTCTTGTTCTTAGAGCTGATTTGCTCAGCTCAGATCAAAGTGTCACTTTTGAGCTAAATGGCTCGTGCAGCGGGATGCTTAACATCCTGCAGCACTTTTTTGTACGTACTACGTATTTAGATTAAGTAAGAATAGGAGCTAGTTATAAAGTAGAGTAAGATATATACGAAGTATAGCTTACGGTATGTATGGAATAGAGAACCAATTCATTTAAACCTGAAAGGTAGACACCGGGGAAGGAACCTTGCCCCTTTTGGGGCCTACTTGTTTTGTTCCTTCTAGAGAAGGAACTATTGTTTTGAAATCAACTCTGCGTAGTGTAAAAGTAGCAGCCACATGTTGTTCAGCGCACATGATTAACATGTAAAATCAGTATGGGAACCGACAGCTCTTTTTTTCAAAGACAAGTCTTTTTTTACAAATTTTCATAAAATAATAGTCAACAACACTTTTGCACATATATTAAGCTGTCATTTGCTTGATTTCTGAGATTTAAATTTTATTGTATGGTAAATTTTCAGACTAGATACACATGCTAGTCATGTGAATGTCTAAACTGCTGTCTGTTTTCTTTCTTTCTTTCTACATAGTAATAACCAAACATTGCTACTCATGGAGTGGTCGCGTGGTCAAAAGCGCTAGAAACGAAACTTGCTACAGGCTACGTCACGGGTTCGACACCCAAGCATTGTTTTTTTGCAAAAAATTTACGCAACTTTTGTCTGCAGAAACTTTTGTTTGACAGGATATTTCCTTGTCAAAACGTGCAATAAGAATTTTTTGGCAACTAGGACATGTGTTTTCGACCAATTTGTTGAATTCAGCACCTATTAAGTATTAACCACTCAAAGTAAATCAAGTATTTACACAAGTATTAGTGCTTCTATACATGGAAATACATAAAAACAAAGGTGACGCTGAAATATTTTTGGTAACATAAGCAGACTTTGCACTCGGCGAAGGAACCTTGCCCCCTTTTGGGGCCTGCTTGTTGGAAATTAATTGAAGTATCATCAGACAATAATAAATAGTCGGCATAAAAAAAAGATAAATTGGCTTATTACGCGGCTCTCTCAGGGACCGCGTGTATACTATATTAGATATATATATCTATATCTATATCTGTATCTATATCTATATCTATATCAGATTTTCTAAATCATATGTATTTTCTGGTAGGTCGATTTTTATCCTACGTTAAATTACACTGGTTAGGCAGGTAGGTCGCTCTCACTGTGCAAATGCAATTTCGAAAGACAGAGAGCAGGACTCCGCGAAATAAAAACAGTGAGCCCGGGGTGATTCGAACCTTCTGATTCGAAATCAGATACTCTGTAGATACGAGACGATCTACCATCTGAGCCAACCGGGCTTAAAAGGATTGAATTTAAAAGTGTTGGTATTGCAGCAGTTGAAAATGCCTTACATTGCAATGAACCATTGTTTCACCTATGTACAGTTTACATGCTAATAGTTCGGTAAACTAACTGATATTAGATCATGTGTCTAATTTCTAATGTAGAACATTGCGGCTCGTTAGTCTAGTGGAATTAATCTCGCTCAGGGTGCGATAGGTCCCGGGTTCAATACCCGAACGAGTATACGTTTTATATTTTTGCGAATTGGAACTCTTACCATTGCTTGGAGTACCTTTATAATAAAGTTTGATTGTAAAGTAAAGTGATTAAAACAGTTTTACTCCCAAGTCGCAATTGTCAGTGAATCTGAATACGACGGTAAAATTAAACCTTATTTTTCGAAAAATTACGGCAGGAGTTTCATTTTTCTTGTAAAGTATTGACGCTCCGGCGCCATAAAATGATAATAATTTTTTCACTCAATACTCACTACTCACTAATTAATGAAAAAAACTTGAAAAAATTATAAAAAGGTGTTAAAAGTGGTTTCGTCGCCTCCTGCCTACTCTCAAGTGTGATTAAGTATTAGTGAAACACATATTTTGAAGTAGTTTGGCGCTACCGATGCTGTATTTGGAATGCACTTGATGTTTGGCACACACTAACGTCAAACGTTCTTTCAATTTGAGTTTACTGTATCCTTTATTCAGGAGTTTTGGTATTAGTTTTTTGACACGTTCAATGAAATCTTCTAGATTGCTGGATAGATTACTAAATCGGTGAATTTCGTTGAAGAAAGTGTTATATGCCCAAGAAGAGGAAATGTTGCCTTCCAGGTGAGGCAAGGATATAGTATCGAAATTAAAATAATCACGTTTGTCATATACCTCTGAGATGAATTTATTATTTTCGATGACGATTGTCATGTCTAAAACGTCAGCCGTTTTATTAGAAGTATTGACTTTGTTAAGAGTTAGGCTATCAGGGTAAACATTTTTGTAACAAGTTTCGAAACAGTCGTCATCGTTCAATAATTTGATATCATCTATGTATCGGTATACCCACTGGAGTTTAGAACGTCGGTTAAATTATTTATTTTTGATAATTTTCTTGATATATTTCAGTTCATACGAGAATAGTACTAAATTAGCAATAAATGGACCCACGTTGGTACCCATAGGTATACCGATTATTTGTTTTAACAGTTTATTTCCGCATGTGAAATAACTATCATCGACAATCCACTTTATCAAATCCAGCATCTTGTGTTCGTCTAATTCAACACCTGAGGTTGACTTCTTAAACCAATTGGCACCGTTCTTGTGCAGGGAAAGTTTGCGATTTTGATTGAAAGCAATAGGTAGAAGCAATAGGTATTGCAATAGGTATTGCAAGTTGTCTACAATTTCAGCATCTGCACGAGGTTGGTGTATAATTTACCAAAATCGAAGGTGTTAACGCTAGATGCCGAATATAGCTGATTGATCATATTTGATGTCCCTTAATAGATTTTGGTTATTGTTTAGGTGATCCAAAAAGGGTTAATATTCCAATAGTTTTTTAGGCAAAATCTGCTGTAGTTTTTATTGCAATTTTGGATAAGTTTATATCCATGCGAGATAGCGATAGAAATAGGTTTAGTACAGGATTTTGTACTTGAAATTATGGTTCTGAATCCTATTGAATTCTTGTGGAATTTTGGAATCATTTATGTAAACAGTAAATTTTTATTGTACGTATCCACTGGAAATCCAAATTCGGCTGATTCCAACGTTAATTTGTTGATTATTTCATCAATACTCATATATATCGATAGATACATAAGTATTGTTATTCTCCGTAATTCCGACTTCTTGCAAGATTTTCGAACTATAAACTTTTTTGCAGATTATAGCAAAATTTTGTGCAGCTTTATCTGCTACTGTAAAGACACATTTTTCTTGCAAAGTCTTGATTTTTTTCTTTGATACGTTTCACCTTAAGCATGCTCGGTTGATTAGCCAAGATATTGAAAGAGATCAAACATAATTTTCGCACAATTTCAGTTTTCCACTCGTTTAGATCAAAACTAGGAATTTTGTATTGATTGCTGACTTTTTCACAG